>JASSUY010036451.1:0-12556 GCA_032466535.1 Forpus xanthops
CTGATCATCCTCATGGCCCTCCTCTGCACTTGTTCCAACAGTTCCATGTCCTTTTTATGTTGAGGACAACAGAACTGTGCATAATGATTCCAAGTGAGGTCTCCCTCTTTCACTATTAGCTTTGACAAGCCTGAAATATTGAGACTCACACAGACAGCTTGTTCTCCTCTGCCAGGACAAGAACTATCACCAGATAATGCCACATCTTCCACCCACACTGAGATCCCACCTGCCAGACCCTCTTGGCCTGCAGATTCTCTGATGTGAGGATCAGCTGTGCTGGGGATCAAAAAGAGACCCAGAGGAAAGGAAAGCTCTCCTGTGCTGCAGCTGAGATGTGAGATTGAGAAACACTTCATGTCAGATTGGATACTCTGGTCTTAGTATTCTTCAGTCACTTCCTATCAAATGGCAGATTTCTAACAGTGACAAAGAATCATCTCCTGGTTCCTGAGGACAAGATCTGGTGGAGGTAGAGAGTGGGAGAAAACAGCTATTTCTATGGAAAATGACAATCATTTGTTCCCTTTCTAGTGTGAAAATGAGCTGTACTGTTTTAAGACATTCCTACTAGTAGCACTCTGTCCACAGCCATGAAGAATACAGTATGGTAAACATCCCATCTGCTATGATTAACTGGGACATACTTGGTGTGTAGGCAAAGTTCTACATCACTATGTCAAAAGGTGGTAATGCTAAATGTGCACTTAAAGAGCAGTAGGTATCCTGTTGTGTGCCTACTTTAAACTTTTAGTAAATATAAGGTAGCTTAGCCCACAAAGATGTGCACCTCAGGATACTGGAAGGTGGCATAGCAGCAATTAGTGAGAAGCTGAGGGAGTAAATTCACTCCCAGCTGACTAGACAGGCTGATCTGGCCACCCTTACAAGGAATTTGAGTCAAAATTCTTTATTACTGTATCCAGCCTTTTTTTTTTTTTGTCTCCCTCAACACTGTAATGAGTTTTATTGGCGAGCAAGTGCATCTTACCAACTCCCCTCCCTTCCCTCACATGTTCTGCTGTAGAACATGCTGTAGTTTACTGCTTGGAGAAATGAGGGGAGGGAGAGCACATGTTAAGGTTGCTTTGCAGCACATGTACTTAAGACTAACCTGCCTCTAACTCAGGCTTTTTTAAATGTGGAAATAACCCACCAGAAGTTGGACATGACGAGAAAGCTAGTCAGCTTTCAGGGCAGCTTTAAAGAGGGGCATGGTTATCTAGATGGTGGTAGCCATACCATACCTTATTAGCATTCACAGGCCACCACATAGCAAGGTGTATCATCCCAGGGACAGAGGATGGGAGAGATTTTGCAGATACAGAGACATAGGTGAATGTAGGTAACTACATGTGAGCTAGGTGGTATACTCCCCCTATATTCAATGGAGATCTTGTTATTTCAGTGAGTGAAGACTAAGTATATGCTTAGTTCACCCTACCATAGATACCTGCATAGAAGCATAGAACCACAGAATGACAGAATGGTTTGGGTTGGACCCTAAAGATGATCTAGTTACAGCCCCCTGCCATTGACAGGGATACCTTCCACTAGACCAGGTTGCTCCAAGCCCTTTCCAACCTGACCTTCAACACTGCCAGGGATACATCAGCCACAGCTTCTCCGGGCAACCTGTGCCAGTGTCTCATCACTGTCATGGTAAATAATGTATTCCTAATATCCAATCTAAATTTAGTCTTTTTCAATTTAAAACCATTACCTCTCATCCTGTCACTACACTTCCTGATAAAATGTCCCTTTTGAGCCTTCTTGTTGGCCCCTTTAGGCTGCTCTAAGGTCTCCGTTAAGCCTTCTCTTCTCCAGGCTGAATAAGCCCAGGTTTCTCTGCCTGCCTTCATAGCAAAGGTGCTGCAGCCCTCAGGCTTCATGGCCTCCTCTGGACTCACTCCAATAGCTCCACATCTGTCTAATGTTGGCTCCAGAGCTGGATGCAGAACTGCAAGGGGGATCTCACCAGAGGAGAGTAAAGGGGAAAAATCCCCTCCCTCAACTTGCTGGTCACTCTGCTGGTGATGCAGCCCTGGATGCAGTTGGCTTTTTGGACTCTAAGCACACATTGCTGGCTCATGTTGTGTTTTTCATCTACCAATACCAGCAAGTCCCTTTCTGCAGGTCTGTATGTGACCAGCCAAACAGCTTCCTGAACTCTGTTGGCTCTTTTAACATCTATAGGTTATGTACATTTTAGTTAGCAATCAGCTTCCTGGAGGGAGGTCTCCAGTGCCTTTTAAGATACCCTAGAGTACCTTTTCTTGTAGTAGGTGCGGCTCCACAAGACCATGGATCTCCTGAAATTTGTGTACTGTATCTGTCAGTCTCAAGAGAATGTTTAGATGCATATGGTCTACTAACAAAGTCTACAGTTCAGGTAACCAGTTCAAGGCTCCAAAATCTTACCTTTCTTGAAGTCAAGAGGGCAGTTACCAATAAATTCAATTATATTCGTTGTCTGACCTGCCTCTTCTTTCTGGAGCCCCAGCAACACTTGGCATGAGGGCAGCATTTCCTCTTTCCTCTTCTCAGGTAAATAAGCTGAAGATGCACTCTGACAAACTTTTCTGATTCATGATCAGCTGTTTAAAGAAATTACATTTTGTGAATCACCTTTGCAGTGAAAGTTACGTCCCCACTAAAGGAAGTCAACAGAAAGGAATGTGTGTGAACTTCACTGATAGAAAATGGTCAAGCTAGTAATGAACAAGACATCACAGGATGTCAGCAGGGGATTAGACATACTAAATTTTAATTACCTATAAGAACTGACTAGGTTAAGGCTCTTCAGCTTTCAACAAAGACTACCAAGGGGGAAAATAGTGGAGGTTTATAAAAAATGGTATTAAGAAGGTGAGGAAGACGAGCGTGCCCACTGTCATTCCTAATGCAAGAATGAAAAGATGCCAAGAAAAATCAGGGAGGTTTGATTCAAAACAACAGAAAATCTTAACCTAAAATGTTGTATCACCTAGCAGATGCCAGAAGCTTCCAAGGTCTCAAAGCAAATCCATGTCCATAAAGGCAATTAAATATCATGAGACTGCTTCTGGCTCAGAAAATATATGAAAAATTTCTCAAGAGATGCTGGGAGATAATTTTGTGTCTTAACGTTTGTTTTTTGCTTATATTCTTTTTAGGGACTTGTAAAGCTCTGTGCTGATTTCTGGTCTAGCTCAGTGCAGACATTCTTATATTTCCCTGTCATTGTATCTTGTCAATCAATCACTTAGCCAAAATTGCTGATTTATTTATTATTTTTTTGGGTCTGGTCATTAGACTATGATATATGCAGTTCTCACAAGTACACTGGCATTTGGGAAGCTGAGACATGCTTTCTGCCAACTCTGGAGAGCAGTTACTTGTAACAGAAGGTTCAGGTACACATTCACAACAAAATAACATTTTACCACTCCTGAGCATGAACGGCCAGAAACTACAAAGTGGTGATTTAGGAATTAGATAACTCTGCTTTTAGAGATTTAGACATCTAAAACAAGAGCTTCATTTTGATGTCTTTCAGAAAAATATAGCGTTATTGATATTTAACCTCAGTATATCTCAACATGCCATTTTTCAGCCTTAAGCTTTGTAATCAGAACAAATAATTGGAACAAATAAGAACAAAAACATAATTTTAGGAAAAAAATCCAGTTTTAAGGAACTTAATTATCATATAATCAGGATGTGCTTGATGAATAATAAAACAAATAACTAATAGGCTTTTTTTTTTTATTTAACAACCTGTTCTAGAGGAAGGTGTTCCTGCCCATGGCATGGGGGTTGGAACTAGATGATCTTCAGAGGTTCCTTCCAATCCAAACAATTCTATGATTCCCATTTCTCAGTTTTCTTTGTGTCAAACAAGACCTGCTGCACCTCCCCTGTTTGTATAAACAAATGTCTGTGTGTGTAGATTTAAGGTTCTGCATCCGTGCTAAACTGCAATACAGTCTTGAAATTTGACCCCAAAAAAGTTCTGTAAAAACTCTGGAAAAACCAATAAGATTTGTTTAATTTTTGAGCTTCTAAGAAAGAAAATGCAAGCTCTCTAAATAAAATAATTGTTAATGATGATAGTGAGTATTCCTTAATTTAACCCCACATCATCCTCTTCCTTAATGAGATTGTTTTTTTTTCCCTGATTTTTGCATGAGGATTGAAGTGATGAGGAATATGAGTAGCACAAATAAAAACAACCAGATGTGGATGCATCTTTGCTTTAGATAGTAAGAGTAGTCATGCAGATGTAACCACAGTGTGCTGATGTGAGAAGGAACACTGCTTCAGATGGTGCTAAAGGGGAAGGGAGACAAAGATCAAAGTGAACAATCTCAGGAGATAATGTCCACCTTCTACTGCTTAGCTCTATTGCCCAGAGAATTTGTGAATGCTCCATCACTGACAGTGTTCAAGGCCAGGTTGGACATAGCCTTGGGGGGCATGGTTTACTGGGAGGTGTTCCTGCCCATAGCAGGGGGGTTGGAATTAAATGATCTTAAGGTCCTTTCCAACCCTAACTATTCTATGATTCTATGATTCTATGCTGCTGTCCAGGAAGTTTCCCCATGTCCTGAATGAAGCATCTGGGTGTTTGTTTCCTTACAAACCTGGGTAAAACTAGAATTGGAAGAGAGACCAACAATGGTTACACTGTGTCTCAGTACTTGATGCTCACAAAAGGAAATATAATTTTCTTACAGCACTGTTTTATTTATCAGAGGGCAAATGAAATAGATATGAAATGTCTCAAAGGTACAATGCTCAAAAGATGCATTACTCAAACAGAAAACATAGCTGATTATGCGAATCTCCAGTACAATACTGTTGAAAGGCTGTTGTTCAAACTATGCTTTAAGCATAGGCTGGGGTGCTGGATTTTGTCATTATGAGCCTTTGAAGCTTCTGCAGTCATGCAAAGTCATACCTAAGTTTCATATGGGAGACAGCAGCTGATATTATCACTGCTCAGAGGAGATGAGAGCCAGCCCGACTTCTCTTCATTTTCTTTGTTCCTGGAAGTCTGGCTTTTAGTTCATTTGCATCCAAGAACAAATAATGACAGATTCATTCATTTTTCTGCCTTCTAGAAAGGCAGTAAAGAAGATATACTGGGTATTGCTAGCTCTGTTCAGAAATGGAAAGCAGCAACAAATTGCCAAGAAGCTCTTAGGGACAGTCTCTGAGCTGTGACTACATATGCACATTACAGAGCAAATGAGGCAGCAGGGCTGCATGATGGGAAGTTCTGTGTGGAGATAGAGAAGGTATCTCCATGTCTATCAAGATTCTTGTTATGGACACAGCCCTGAGAACACTTATTCATGTCCCTCACTTTGCTATTATGAGTCTTTCCACTGACTTAATGAGTTTGGTCACTATCAGTAGATGTCAGCAGCAGGTTTAGTAGCAGGAAGTTTGGAAGAGAAAACTGCCATTTTCACTGCTATATTCTTGTCTCCTTCTTTGCTTGTTTTTGTTTGTTGAGCATGGTGGTGGTGTATGAGGACTGATAGGATAGTTACAGTGAGTGTTGTCTTTAAGTAGCACCAGAATGGGTAGAGTTTTTGTTGGGATTGTTTTCAGTTTCCAAAACAGAGATAATAAAAAATGTGATGGTGCATTTGTTATTTCCCAAAACAGATATTAAAAACCATTTTTCTCTGAAAGATTTACTAAAATAGATATATTTATCAATCAAAAATCCTGTCTATATTTGACTAAAAAGTACTGGGAAAAGCAACATTAATATAGCAAGGCATATACATTTGTACCTTCTCTCACCATCCAGAAATCAGTAACTAGCAGTCTGCTGAAAGATTAATTGATAACTCTCTCTGAATTTCACCTACAAACATTAAGAAGTTCAGTACACACAAAGCTTTTATGAATACTATTTTAACATGAAGTTGTGATTTTTTCAAAAGAAATTATGCAACCAAAAATACAGGGTATGAGAAGTATTCCTGATCAGTATTTATCTTAGAATATTGGATATCATATTGAGATTTTGGCCTCAGCCAAAAATGTTAGAAGATATAGGTGCCTTCTGAAGGTTGCATGTAGTTCCTGCTTGCCAACAAGTACGGAAAGAACCTTCCAGAAGCATACATTTATCAGGATGTGACTGATAAGTAGAAGTATCCTTTCAGGGGCTCTTACTTTATCCAAACAGTATGAATAGCTGTCAGAATGTATTTAATATTTTCTTAAAACCCAAGCCACACAAGCAAATTTTCACTTTGACCTTCAATACTAGGAAGAGGTTGAATATGAGTCCACATGAGAATTTTTGCAGTGCAGATTGATGGCTTGACGATTTATGGCACAAGCCCCAAGCTAGACAACTTCTTAATTAAAGCATAATAAAGACACAAGTAAAGATTTGAGGAAAATCAATGGTCTATGCTGCTTCCATCTCCAACTGACACACACCTTCCTTCTCTTTTAGACAGTCTTCTTTTGCAGCAGCTGAGAGATGTGTTTCATCCTTTTTAGATAATTCTTACTGGAGTAATTAATGACCAACTGTGGCTAAATTCAAAGGTCACAATTCCCATCTGATCTTGATTTATAAGCTGGCTTTGTGACTTTGGAGGATTCTGCCTTCCTTTATTTCTAGGCATAGACAAATGGCTCCCCTAACCTTGCATTTAAATGTTTTTCTTCTAATATTTCTGACACAATGTTCTGAGTTAAATTTGTTGCTGCACTCCTCTTTGTGAGGTGATGATAGTCCAACTCTTCCCATTGTCTTTGCTTCTGGCACTCAAAATTACCTAAGTAATATCTGGTGTTCTTGCATGAAATAGCATTGAAAGAAGATCATTCTGTACTGCTAGAGAATAAAAACTAAAAAAAAAAAAGCCAAACAGCTATAGAAGACCAGCAAAACTCTTTTCCTTCAAAAGAACAGAAGACAGAAGCAAATAACACACTAGTGTGGGCTGCAGAAGCTGTATGTGAGCCAAGCCATAATTAGAAAGTTTTAATGGAAGGAGTTTATTGCTACATCTGCAAATGTCACTCATGGCCTTCACCCATGCAGGACTGCTGCCTGCTGGCAGTTTTATCTGATGTGATTTTTTATGTGGAATAAGGAAGTTTTTATCTAAAGAATAAAATTTGTTTTGTTTCTATTTCTTTCAAAACTTATCAGCTCAATTTCTTACTTCTTTTATTACATATATTTGGGTTTTTTAACACTACCATGTAGCCTAGGTGCTATGTAGCATTTGTTGTGTGAAATAGTACCTTCCAGTACGAGTATTAGCAGTGAACAAAGATACCACTTTAACCACTACAAAATATCTCCTACTTGTGCTTGCACCAAAGGAATAGTTTTGACTGTCACTAGTAGTAGTTTGTCATCTTTAAGTAAGTTAAGCTGTATAATATGCTTTGGCACTGGAACATAACTGGTAATTACTTTTTTATATGTTCTTTCCCTCCCTGCCCCTGCTTTTTACTGGCATATATATTTTTCTCTTGTCTGTTTAAATGGTCTTCCTCTACTTTTGGCTGAAAGCAAATTTTCTGAATCAAATATGACAAAGCTAAAAAATCTTTTCTCTTTGACTTCTAGTAGATAACTCTTCTGCTTTTCCTGTGTTTCATGACACTCTGTAGTCTATTGTACCCTGGTATGAAATCTGATCTGAAGGAGACTGTAGCCTCCCTGACAATCCAATTCTCTTCTCTGAGCATGAAAATACCACACAAATGAGCAAAACCAGGTTCATACAAAATTTCTGGCTTCATCTCCTGTAACATGAATATAGGAAAACATTAAATTAGATTAAATATTCACAATGAGAGTACACTTGCTTCTTGGGGTCTGTCAAACCAAGCAGATAAAGGAAGACAAGCTAGTGATTGGAAGCAGAAGCCAGAAAAATACATTTCAGAAATTAAAAATGCTTTCTTAAACAAGTGAAAAAAGTAACCCCTGTACAAAAAGAAGGAGAAAGTTCCTAAACTCTAAGGGATGCATCTAATCAAAGGTTAGATGTTCCTTCACTCCAGATGCTTGTTGCTGAAATAATCCTTTTTCCCCTTTCTAGTCAAAAGAAATCTAGTTCATACAGTCATCAGAAATCAGTGCATTAAACAACTTAAGGGAGGCATGTATAACAAATGAGAGAACCCACATCCTGAAGTGTTATTTCTTTCCACTAACTTTAAAGGAACCCTGGGTCACAAAAAGGTATGTATGTTGTTAACACCTAAAGATAGGTTAGATTAAGTGCACTCTAGTTGTCTCCAAAACAAGCCTGTTTGTCACTTGTGAGGAGATGCTTTTCAATAACTTAATAAAATTTAGTTACTTATGATGGCAAGATGAATGAGAATATGGAGAGCTCAATCCTGATAAAAGGCGTTATCACAGGCTTTCAGTGGTGGAACACATTTCCATAAAAAGTGATAGAAAAAGAACAATTCAAAATGGAAGGAATTGGAAAAATAAAAAAAAAAAAAAATACCCCAGAGGAAATGGTAATAATGATGAAATAAATTTAGTATGGTATGCTACAGTTTGAAAGCTTTGCTCAGTCCCTAATTACTAAAGGCCAGGGCAAAAATAACACAGAAAACTTACCACTCTTACACTTTCATCTAATATACCTTGTCTTGGGTAAAGTGAAGACTGGATTCACGGGGAAAGTGTCTGATGGAATCAGAAAATCCCTATATACTCAAAACTATTTGGAAAAGAAAACCAGTTCAGCCTATTTTCTGATGTAAATAATAATAACCAACCAAATAAATAAAATCCCCATCCTCTGTTCTTATTTTTATCTAGATTTGTATTCTAAGCCTGGATTTATCACTTTGCTTTTTTGAAGTTTTTATGATTTCTTTAACTTGATTACAAGTTTCTTGCATTTGTCAGTTCTGTTTCAACAGTAAGAAGTTACACAGAGAAATACATGCTGCAGAAAGCAAAATAGAAAGATTGTTACTTAATTACTAAAATCAAAGTAATACAGAACAAAAGACCTCATCTTTCACAACCTAGTATGGCAGAAACAAGACATGACAGTGTCACTTCAGGGAAAATCTCCCAGATACTATTCTTTAGCACTCTCCTTTATCATTGAATTGTCTAACTTCTGTTTTCATTAATCGTTCATACTTGTTTAACATGATCTTGCAATGAACAGCGTACAAAGTCAATAGGTTTAATATAACTTCTTTTGTATTTTTGTCACAGCAATCTCATCTCAGAATTTAGCTTAACTCAGCACACATTCTACATTTGAAATACAGAGTTCATCACATGTTGCTATTTTAAATACCAACTTTGTTTCTGCTCTCTGTTCAATTAAAGCACAGCCTGAACCTAGCAGGTCCCCACAACATAAGATAGATATAACACATTCACATCCTCAGAAACTTATTGATACATAGTTTTTCACTTGTTCTGCCTTGGGCTTCCCCCCCCCCCCCCCATAGCAAGATTAGCTAGAGTCAAATGCAACCTACATCCAGAAGAAATAATTTTCTTTTATTTTATCAATATATCATTAATTCACTAAAAGTCTGCTTTACAGCTTCTTTCCTACTTATTTTAGTCTAAAATTTTCTATAAAGGTTACAGCAACCTCTCTTCATTCCGTTTTGATCTTTGCACTTTAGCCAAGAGCAGCTCTTTATGTCTCTCTTCTATTTTTCATTCCACTGGCTTCTGCCTGCCTGTGCTGCTGCTGTAAAAATACTGTTTTCTTCTGTGTTTTTTTTTTTTTTTTTTTCAGTTCTGCCATCTTCTGTGGGTCTTCCAAAGAAAAGGCTCAGTCAGATGTTCATCTGATTCACATCTGCAGCTTCTGCAGCCCTCTACAGTGCCATATCTGAATACCACCGTCCTTATAAGAAGTGATGAATGAAAGATTTTAGAAATACTGGTGCAGATAAAAATCTAGGATTCATCTCATTTCCTCTTAGTGAAGAGATTCTTAAAATAGATTGTCTCTACTGAATGTAAAAATAAGATGTGTTCATTCCACCAAGTGAAGATGTCTACAGTATAAATGTTTACATGTATAAATGTGGAGGGATTATCACTACAGCCTCCTCTTCCATATGTACACATACTCAGTACAACTAAGGTCAATAATTTCCGTTATAATACACATTGCTCATGCTGCTTTTAAGTGCATTTAACAGCCAGACATAAAATACAACCCTCGGATATCTTCCATGATATCTTTGGCTTTTCACCAAGTATATGCACACTTATTATTACAAGATATATATACAGTATAAATTTACATATGACAAAATTGCTATAGTAATATTTAATCTTCCAAAACAATTTCTCCATATATTTTTAAAGTGAAAAATATGCATCCTGCAAATACATTAAGAATCAAGCAAAGGTTATTATTTTTCTAAAGTAATGGCTTGATGTATTAAAGAGCTGAAGTTGTGACAGTAGCTTTAGAGACTGTATTGTCTTGTTTCTTTTTCTCAGTTTCCCCATTAAAAAATGGCACTTATGAAACTGGTCCCCCCTGGGAAACACCAACAAAATTACTATGAAATATGGAGTGTTTTCCCTCCATCTCATGGAAACACACACACGAGTTATAACTGCACAACCTATGGACACAACTGTTTTGTCAGGGACTAGAAACTGGCACTTCAGAGCAGGATAGCTCACGTTCCATTAAGACTTTGGAGATATCAGAATGAAAGCTGGTTCTCTATATATTTGTGACTATCACAGCTAATTTTGAAGCATCTATTTTCCTGATAAATATTTAAATGAACCATGGAGGCAATAACGTTTTAGCATTATGCAGTTTTCTGCAATAGGCATGAAAATACACTCCAGCTGCAGTGCCTCTGAACACCAAATGTTCCCTTTATTCATTTCTAGTTCTTTTTTATGAGCAATAAAACACATCATTCTATCAGTTCTGCTTTTTACACTTAGGACCATAATGAAATGCTGTGAATGAACATGGATTGGAAAATCTAGAAGAAAAAAAAAGCCCACAACAAAATGTCATTACTATCACTAAATACTTTATAAGCTGTAGAGCTGCAATTATTGTGGACATCTCTCTCAGGGTATTTTCAAAGAGCTACCCAAATCATGACAGACAAGCAGACTGGCTTAACACAATCATTTCACATTACACAGAATTGCCTCCAAATAAAATTGCAAATGATTATTCTCATTTGAAGAACTTCATAGCATCTACAAAGGAATCATAGAAAGAAATTTGAGGTATGAATTTGAATTAGCTCTATGGGGGAAACAAAGAGCTTGAGAATTCCTGAATAACAAACAAAGTGTTGGTGAAATAGTAATTATTCCCTGTGCTTACAACACAGTTTATCACAGAGCTCTTCAACGCCCTCAGGCAGTCAGTACAGGGTTTGCATTCTGCATCAACAAAAAACTGTGTCTCTGAAGAGAAGCACAGTACCTGCTTAACAGTGCATTACCCCCTAAATAATTTAGTGTTACTGAAAAGATAGATGTCACAATGATGCTTGGACAGCCTCATGCCCTCTTCCCTTTTTACTTAAGATTCTTTCCAAGCATAAAAGTACTTTTCCTTCATAGATGAGTATAAATGTCAATATGGTAGAGGAAAAACAATAGCAAGAAAGAAGGGAAGTATTTTATAGGTTTGAGATTGCTGATAAGCAGACAAGCATTTTAAAGGCATTTAAGTGCCTATGTGAACCACCTAAGTACCCTTGCCTTGGAAACTAGAAATTGTGTTGCCTTTGATAGCTTTTCATCACAAATAAGTCCAGCACACCAAAGTAAGCAGTTTGCCAATTTTTTTTGTTTCCTTCAGTGTAATTCTAAAGCAGTGATTTTCAACATATTCTCATCTGTGAACCCCTTGGTTTTATCACTTCAGTGTTAGACAGCAAATTTAAGCCTTCAAACATCTCAGCTGTGTTAGTTGTGACAAGCCATCAGGGAAAATGGGCCAAATGGTATTGTAGAGTAACCTAAAGTTACCATTTTCCAGGCCACTGAAAACCTGAATAGACAAGGAGAGTGCAATGACACCAGCCCCACCTTCAGTCCTGGAAGGCTTTGGGTGCTGATGAAGCAGAGATGGATTTAACCCCATTCATAAACAAAGTCACATTTTTGGATGGAACTTAGTAACTGTATATTCATACTGTGTGACAGGACAGCACAGAAGGTGGAAAAACTAGTAATTTAATAGGTGGAAAATTTGGAAGTAATGAAAACTAGAGCAGAAAATCATGTTGCCAGTCCCTGAGCCAGCCTCTTCGAAGCTATATCAGGTCCATGGTCATGACAATCACACAGTTAGACCTACTTGACACAGAGACATCTACTGCAGCTCATCTGGTAAAACATCTTGTGATGTTCTTGGAACTTTCAGCTTTAGAGGTTCATACAGTACTTTGCACAATGTTGCTTTGCTCTTATTTTCTCAGTGCAGTGCTATTCTCCCTTAATCTTATGTAGCTGACTACCTTTTTCTTTCTTTTTTTTTTTTTTTTTTTTTAAAAAAAAAAAAAAAAAAAAAAAAAAAAA
>JASSUY010036451.1:12656-50989 GCA_032466535.1 Forpus xanthops
GCTGGTTGGGTTTTGGGTTTGTTGTGGTTTTATTTTTCTCCAGATAACAGAAAGATGGAACATAAGGGAGCTTGAGCACCTCCCATGTGAAGACAGGCTGAGAAAGCTGGGTCTGTTCAGCCTGGAGAAGAGAAGGCTTTGTGGAGACCTCATAGCAGCCTTCCAATATCTGAAGGGGGTCTATAAGGATGCTGGAGAGGGACTCTTCACCAAGGACTGTAGCAGTAGGACAAGGAGTTACGAGTTCAAACTTAAACAGGAGAAGTTTAGGTTAGATATAAGGAAGGAGTTCTATACTGTGAGAGTGGAACAGGTTGCCCAAAGATGTTGTGAATGCCCCATCCCTGGCGGTGTTCAAGGACAGGTTGGATAGAGTCTTGAGTGACATGATTTGGTAAGTGTTCTCCTGCCCAAGGCATGTGGGTTGTAACTTGATGATTGTAAGATCCTTTCCAACCCTAACTACTGTATGATTCTAAAATGGTATGTATCAAGAGATTTGGTGTAGTCACCCTGCTTGGTTTTTTTAGGAGTTAGGCATGGTTTACAGCACTAAACTGAAGTTAACAATTTCAGCAATCCCTACGTGGCCCGCTTGTGGAGAACAGGGAGTCTGTACCAGGCTTGTAATGAACAGCATGTAGCCAGCTTTGATGCTCAAAATGTATATGTTTGGTCACCATTTTGTGTTAACACTAATTATCTCTTCCTGGACCACAAGTGTGACTACAACCTGTGCCAGTGTTTCACCACTCTCATTGTAAGAAATGTTTTCCCTAGAGTCAGTGAGTTATCCCTGTGATCATTCTGGAGTAGCAAACAACTATGACAGGCAGCAAACTGAAGCTGGACTGCCTCTGAGTGGCTTAAATTTGTTACAGAGTGTTTTGTTTGTTTAATTCTGGCAGGTTTATAGCTCAGCTTGTTATCTGTACCTTACTGTGTCCCTCAGCTGCATATCGTGTGCCTGTGCAGAGCAACACAGGGAAGAGCAAAGCAATGATGGCATAGAAGTGCTCTCTGGGATTCCAAAGCCACAAACAGGTTTGGTTTTGTTGTTATGGGTTTGTTTTTTTTCACATCACTCATGAGCAGTAACATCATTTGCTTGCTTTGTACAGTAGTTCAATGATGTAAGGGTGAGTTCTAGAAGGAATCAAAGATGTCATTCCCATTAAAGCAAAATGCGAATGAAGAGGAAGTTTTAAAAAATATAATAAAGGGTAATATTAAAATATTGCAACTGTCTATGCTAATTAACAAGTCTTAAAAATCTATGAAAGGAGATTAAAGATGTGGAAAGCATTTTAGTTCTGAAGGCAATGAATACAACAACTTTAAGAAGGAAAGTTAGAAGCTGTGATTCCTATCTAGCTCGCTGATGATAGATGTAAATACAACTTCATACAATACAGAGGCACCCTTTTCAGTCTCACACAAAGGGATTGATCAGGAAGAGAGCTCAGAACTGTATACAGATTCTTCACTTGTAAACAGAACTGTTTACAGATGGCCAAATCTTCTTTCAATCACCACTAAAAGTATCACATAAGACAGCTGCTCTAGGTCTATTTTTCCTTGCAGGTAATGAGTCTAATTGACAGCAGCAGCATCCTGGTAAGGCCTAGATAGAAGATGAAGTATAGGCCCAGAGACAGAGCAAGATAGCTCTAATGACCAGTATTAACAAGGATTCTGACCATTATTAAATCTGTGGTTTTATGGAAAGACAAAAAATAAAAACTTACATTTATATGTTGTTTATTTCACAGCAAATAACCTAATGACAGCAAATGAGGCACTTAAATCTAAGAGGACCAGTGCTAAGACTTCTAGTGGTTTGAACAGTTATGCATCTGGCAATTAGAACTGAAAGGTGCAAC
The DNA here is from genome assembly GCA_032466535.1 of Forpus xanthops. Taxonomy (NCBI): domain Eukaryota; kingdom Metazoa; phylum Chordata; class Aves; order Psittaciformes; family Psittacidae; genus Forpus; species Forpus xanthops. The sequence continues at coordinate 14,540 of JASSUY010036451.1, forward strand.
CAGAGGAGTGCTTTGACAAACAGTTATTTCAAAGAGGTTTTGGAAGGAGAGAAGATTCATTTTAATCCCCTTCATCTATGCAAAAAAAGTATTTAGTTACTGGATGTACAAAGAGAATAATGTGTCATTTTTTATTTCTGTACTGTTTCTGTGAAATTATTCCAGGAGAACTGCATGCCTTTTGCACTACTGCTGAGAAGAAAAAAAAAAAAAGAAAAGCTTACAAAAATATTTGACACCATTTATCTGCAAAACAGACATTTGCTGGTGAGCAGGTCATGCTAGACTCATTTTATAGTCAATGGGAAAAAAACAGGCACTTTTCAAATGCAACTCATATAGCATATTTCAGATATTTATTTTAAGGTGTAGTAAATCATACCCTGGTTTTCATTGGCATGTCCAGTGACTGCTAGGAATCAAGACAGAATAACTCCAGCAGAGATATTTCTATTGCAAATGTTGTTATTTAATTGTATAAATCACAGAGTGAAAGGCAAAAAAAAAAAAAAAAGGTCTGTTTTAGTTATTATAAATGGTGATTTATAGGTGACTGATAATCTCTAAGATGAAAATACCATATTGGAAGGAAATGAGGCCTTTTGAAAAGTTCTTTAAACTAATGGTAAAAGGCATTGGAGGAAGGTTGAAAGGTAAAATCAGATTACTTCATATTAGAAATAATTTATGTTTTTAGTACTCAAAATAATAAAAACTCTAAGTCAAGCCATAAATTCTTCCTTTCTAATCTCCTCAAGACAAAATTAATTTCTTTCTGGAGGACATGCTTTAGCCAGATGCAAATCATGGAACACAGTTTCAGGATGAGTTGAACTTCATAGAAACATAGAATGATTTAGCTTGGGAAAGATCCTTAAGATCACATAACCTGATCATAAACCTAACAAGTCCAAACAAACCTGCAAAGTCCACCACCAAACCATGTCCCTAAGTGCCACATCTACAAGTCTTTTAAATGCCTCCAGGGATGGTGACCCAACCACTTTCCTGAGCAGTCTCTTCCAATGCTTTACAGCTCTTTCAGTGGAGAATTTTTTCCTAATATCCAAGATAACCCTTCCCTGGCACAACTTGAGACCCTTTCCTCTCATCCTATCACTTGACACTTGGGAGACCAACCCCCACCTCACTACAACCTCCTTTCAGGTAGTTGTAGAGCCTCTTTTTTTTTTCCAGCTAAACAAACCATATTCCCTGAGCCATTCCTCATAAGACTTGCTCTCCAGACCCTTCACCAGCTTCATTGCTTTTCTTTGGGTGCCAAATGCAATCATAAGAAGTGACTATGATCTTCCTTTCTGTCTTTCTGTCCTGTCTTTCCATTTCTATCTTTAGCTCTTTCTTTTTTAACATGGTGTGTAACAGAAGTGGTTACATTCATTTTGCTTGTTCACAGAAAATACTTTTCTTTATTCATAAGAAGCTGTCCTTAATAGTTGTTTTGCTTTTCAGGGTGGTTTTTTTGGTTGGTCTTTTTTTTTGGGGGGGGGAAGAAAGGGAGGGGGAGTTTGTTTGTTCTGTTGGTTTATTTTAATATCTATGTTAAACTGTGGTTTGCAAAAATTAAGTAATGAAGTAATTAAAACCAAATAAAAGACTGTAGAGTAGGTTTAGAGAGAACAGTCTGCTCAGTTCAGCAGGCTCCAATTCTCTGTATGATTCAGAGACTCAAACATTTTGAAATACACGCAATATGAACTTAATATGTCATGTGTTTGGCAGGTATGGTGATTGCCACAGATTCTGGTAAAATTTTAGAGACTGTTGGCTCTGATTAGGACCAATGTCTTCACTGGACATTTGGTCAGTGCAGGCTAGTTTTCACTGTGCAGTCATGTCCCTTTTCTCAGCAAACTACAAGATCCCGTCTAGATTTGCTTGTACTTTAAGGCCAGGTCTGATACCTAAATTTGTGGCTTTTACATTCTAGATATGTTCAAGTAATGTAATAAAATCAAAGAAGACAGATCCATCATAGCCCTCTTTTCATAACCCATGGAATACTGATTAAGTAATCTTCCCAGGGGCGGTAATCTAAGTCCTCTAAATCCAAGAGAATAAAGAATTGAATCCTTCCTTGCTAACAGGGATAATATGATCATATGGCTACTATATAAAAAGAAGGAAGATACTAGTAGAGCTCTGCTTGCTTTAACATTTTCTCTCAGGAGATTTCCAAGTCTGAGTCTGGAAAAGAAGCTCATTTCAGTATCTTCCCCGAGCTTAAGAAAGGAGTTTAGATATTGCACATAACTCAACATTGCACATTTATCCTCAGAGGCTGTATAAAGAGATTCACCAAGTATATTAGGCTAATTAAATCATCCTGTTTGGATCATACACATTTTTCTTACAAATATCTCAACATCTCAGCTAAGCATTTAGTGTGTATTGCCTGGCTTCTGCCTTCTGTCACTACCTAGTGTTATTAAATCTTCTGTAACAGGCTACATCTGAATTTTGATCACTGTTCCCTTAATTATTTATAGCAAAGGACCTTGTCTCTAATCTAAACATCGGATTATAATTATGTTTTAAGCCATTAATTAGCAAAAAACTTCATGTTTGACAAGATTGTTGTTGCCATTTTGTCAAACACATTAACCTTGTACAAGGTATGTGTGTGTTTCACCCCATTATCTGCCAAACTGCAAAATTAGTGTAAAAAAATATATGTCTTTTGCCTGCAGGATTATTTTGAATTTTTTCACTAGTGATAGCTGAATCTTTCCTAAAATTGTTATGAAAACAAGCAACGCAGATTTTAGTGGTCTCTGCCTAGTAAACTCTATTCCTATGACACCACTGTTTCAGGCCCCATAGGTAATTCAAAACCTGACCTATTTACAGATCATGCACAGCAGTCACAATCGGTGCTGGTTTGCTATGAATTTTAGTTATTTTAGCACTTTTTTTTTTTTAATCTATCTATTGACTCAAATTTCTTCTGTACAAAACAAATAATTATTTTTTGTGACTAAAGTTATTCTACCTGCAGAATATACCTGCAAGAAGAGGGACTATGCAGCACAGCAAAATACAGAGAAAACCTTACTTGTAGGTTATTTAATTTCTAAAGAAGATACTGGTTGATATTACTAATCAGTAGCGTAGGTTGTGATCTCCATCTGGCTAGACTAACTGTATTTGCAGGTACGTATGAACATTCATAGCAAAATAGCGAGATAACAAGATATTGTGGGTCCTCATGGAAACTTCTTTCCAAGCACAGGGGAGAGCTCAAGCAAAAGACCACAGGAAAAGATCACTGTAAATCTCTGTGAATCTTCATAATTTCTGGGTGAAGATCTCCACAGGTGGATTTTGGAGATTAGGATCACTCTTTTTCTTCAAAGACCAGACTTTCAACTCCCTTTGAAAAACAAATTGACAGATGTTATAACTTTACAGTCCCAGGGTTCTGATTTGTAATTATAACAGTTCCTCCCCTCTCTTTTTTCCTCTGTTTTCCTGACACAGAAAAAGTGGAGAAGGGGTACTGTTCATGCATTTATGGAGTTTTTTTTTCATACATTTCACTTTCCTGAAAATTCTGCTTGTGGCTGTCATCTCCACTTCCCTCTGAAACAAAAACTTACTGCAAAATATTTACTAGTAGTTAAGATTTTCTGCTTTACAAAATTCAAGTTTTCATCCAAATAAGATTGTGAACCTCATCCAGAGCTGAGTGATTTTATTCAGTCCATGTTGGGCATAACTTTTTTACTCAGAACACATGGCTGCAGAATAGGATAGCAAAAGAAAATATCCTTAATTTAAGCAATCTTTGAACTTTTTAGCCCCTTACATGCACACTGGAGAACATTGCACATGTTCACACATGCACAATGGAAGAACTTGTTGTATGCCAAATGCTGCTGCATGCAGCCTTAAGGGGAGCTTCATCTTTCTGTCTCACCCTGAATTTAGTTACCAATTAATACTGCTGATCTTAGGTCAAGTTCTTGCTTTTGACTATATACAGTCTTCTTGCAGCTTGCTACTTCTATGTAGTTGAATAGTCACTTCTGTCAAATTGATACATGTTGAGACTGATCTGATGGCTGATCTTTCAGCAGCAATAGATTGAAAAACTTGCCAGGCAGAGACTTCTGCATGCATTTCTAACTGCCATGCTACCTCTGGAAGAAAAATATCTGACAGGGAGACAGAATAATAATAAGAAAGAAAAAGTCCACAGGTATGCATAGAAATAAATGCTTCAATACTTCAACAGGTTACTGAAAGGAAATGGCTTCTTCTGTGGTTTTCATACCCCCTTTGTTGAATAAAATGTCAATAATTTGAGAGCACAGTGTTTAGTTATGAGTAGTACTCTAGATACCTCTGTGCTCTATAAATAAGATTTATATTGCCATTTTTTTTCACTTGCATAGAAACATTTTTGTTGTCATCATCATTATTCCCATCTCTAACTTCTAGCAGGTTGCAATTTCTGTTGCTTTCCCTTGAAGTACTTCCTCTTATTTCTCTCTTCAAATTGAATTCTTATTCTGGTGGAAAATAAGATTTTCAGAATTTCTGGGTAGTACACAGAGACCTTAATCACATACTTTTTGATTTTAATTTTCCAGTCCTCCTTACATTTTAAATTTCCCATAATTTTAGTTTTCACTGACCTTTTTCTAATCCCTTCCAAGTGGCCTCACAACTAGATTAACAGAACGATCTTTGCTAAAAGTTAAATCCATGTTATTCAATTGTTTTTTTCTAATGAATATTTCTAATGCTTTTTTAGCCATTCTAGGTTACATGGGACTTCCACATGGGACTGACAGTACGCAGCATCTGCAGGAGACCAAATCCTCCTAGATCAGCAGTTGGAGGACATTACAATACTCCTTAGGACACAAACAAGACATCAAGGGGAGAATTAGTGTCTTTAAAAATGACACTTATGGTCTCCTGCTTGGCCCTCCTAGCAGAACATAAAGGTACAAGTTTCCTATAGGTCCTGCAGCAAGAGCAACTTCACTGCACAAGTATTTCAGGTGTCCAAGAGGACGGTGTTTAGGCAACTGTCTATTACCCTGTTCCTGGTGTCTTACGGCTAACCATCCAACCTCAAGCAAACCACCTTAGAAATTTTTTCCCATTGAAAAGGGTGATATATGTTCCAAAGGGATATTCATGCAGGCTACTTAGATACAAAACAACACATTCTTGTATAAGCAGAGGTGATAGCCACAGTACAGCTAACTGATATCAAAGACTAAAATTTTCACCATCAGCCTGCAGTTACACCAGCTGTGAAACTGTGAAACTGCAGCCTTGAGAGATGCAACTCCCAGCTGAGATGGGAAGAAAAGGTAACTTCTTACACAACCTGATCTTCAAAAACTGCTTAGCCATGATTTTCAGGTGCTTTTCAGTACTAGTAATGGTGTATCTTAAAAAGGAGAATAATAATAAAAAATATGACCTTTCTTGAAATTATTGAGGGGAAAAAAGAATGACAGTCTCTCTTTGGTAAAATCTAAATGATTCAAGCAAAGAAGGAATTTCACCATTGTTTGTGTTTATTTTGCTGCTTATCAGGAATAGCTTTGTCTAAACTGCTAGGAAGATCATTATCCTAGTCATCCTGGAGCAGTCAGGACACATCAGACAGTCATCCTGGATAAATCAGTTATCCTGACATCCTGCAGTGCCTTAAGACCCTCTCTTTTTTTCCTATGTGAATACCTGGGCTTCCATCTGAAATAAGCCAAGGTGCATAAAGGGATAGCTTTTTCCTGGCATGTAGTTGAGTAGCATTAATATGCATCTCCAATCGCATCTTCATTTTGTGGTACAACCAGGGTGGTGGACAGGCTCTAATCATGTCATGAGGCCCACATAAACAAAATTAGTACAGATAAATCCACTGTGTGCAGTGGTTCTCATGTAAAATTCCACATAGGTCCTACTCTTTCTACAGTGGAGTTGTTTTAACTAATTGTTTCATCTTCTTGTGAGATTATCCTAAGGTGCTCACTAAAGTACAAAGTCTCTGTATCTTACTATGTGATTTGCAGAGGTGTTTCATGAAATACACTCAATATCTCATTTCTATGAGCAGGACATAACTCAATTGTAGGGGTGATACAACAATATGACCTAGAAAGGAGAACAAAACAAACTTGTGACTTCTCCCTGCCATAATTTAAAAAAAAAAAAAAAAAAAAAAAAAAAAGAAATCCAGGAAGGAAAATGAATCTCATTAGAATTATAGCTCTGACTATTTTCTCACCAAAAATATATTTTAAATATATTTTAAAATGTATTACATTTTCTGGATGAGAAAGCCTTTTCACTAGGAAAATAAAATTACCAGCTTTTCCAACATATAAATCATATTTGTAATTGTTAAAATTTCAGCTTGTTTCCCATATCATTTAAGGAACCCGTTGAGAATGGAATAAAATAACATCTTACTCAAGGAGCAATTAGTTTTTTCTCCTCTGAGAAAACAAGAATCTTATTCTAACCATGTGGAAACCAATTAAACACACAGCCAGGAATGGGAATGAATTAGTGCTTGCGGGTAAAATTTACCATGACGAACTTAAGGAAGAGATTCTTTTACCCGAATGGAAGTACACAGTGGCATAGAGATGCTCTCATGTTGAGGGTATCAGACATCCACACAGGCCTGGCAAATGTGGCAGGATGTATAGTAGGTTTGTGCCCATCTGGAGCACAACTGTCAAGTTGACAGAACCTCAGGAAGCCTAATTTTCCTAATTTTGTTTAGGAATTATAATCTTAACCTATATCTCCATTGATTATAAAGGGAGTAACTGATGGCATCCACCTCTGAGTTAAATGTCATAATGTCAGTATCTACTTCTAGTGAGCTGAATTCCTCTCCTCCTTTCCTTGCAGCTGCATTTAACATCAGTAGAGGGTAAACCATCATATTCCTTTTTATCTTCAGCTTTTTCAGTCTGTAGCACTTGCACAAAGAGGCCCAAACAGAAGAAGGTCAGTTCAACTGTGAAGTCTTCATAGCAGGAAGCATTTGTCTGGTGTCAAATAAAAGCGTTGTGTTTCCACACTTCTATCTCTTTCCATCTTGCAAAAGAATTGTTACTTTCTCCTTACTATCCCAAGCCAGAAAGGGGTGATTTCAGCCCAAGATATACTTTATGGCTTCAGTGTGTTCTCCAACAGCCTTTGAGGGCTATGTGCCATATGGGAGAAGAGAAAATTTGCTGGGAAATATGCTAATCTTCATTGACAACTGTGCTACAACCCATGCTGGTTTCAGGAAAATATTTTGATCATAGAAGGAGGGCAAAACAACATGCCACACTGACAAACAGACACTTTTCGCCATAAGCCATAGGCACTAAGCAGACAAGTAAAACTAGCTTCCATTGTGTTACATGCAACGTCAATTCATTTTACATGCCTCACTGTGGTGACCTGAAAAAAATGTAAGGTTTGCTGCACAAGTTTTTCTTCCATCTGGCTTGTGTTAAGATTAGGAGAAGAAAAAGAAGAATGGGTAGGAGGGATGGAGTGAATACATGTAACCCAAAGTGCTTTCAATAGAGCATTTATTGAAATGTTGTAGATACTGCTTGCCTCAGCTGTGGCTGTTCATAATAATTAGGTTGATGGATTCAGAGAGGAACAAAAAAAGAAATGTCTCTTTTCTCAGAGAAAAAGAAATACATACACTGGGTTGGGGATTTGGGAGTCCAGTAAACTCCTGAACATGGTAAATTGGACATGTACAAGTACTGGTGACAGATGGGATGTATCCAGCAGGGAACTGGCTGACAAAATGCTGCCCTCTCCATCTTCTTTGAAAGTTTGCAGTAAGAGAGGTCCCCAATGCTTACAAAAAGACAAGGAGGTGCAGAGCTACATGCCAATTACCTCAGTCTCTGGGAATAAGCAAACCTCCATACAAAACATTTTTAAGGCACATGAAGGAGAAGCTTAGTTGAAATCTGAATGGGCTATCATAACGCAGGAGTTCATCCTTTGTTAGTTCAGGGGACAAAGGGATCTTGAAAATAGAAAAAGTATGTTTTAACCATATTAGTAACAGGAATGAGGATCTGGTCCACAGGACCGATATGGGGAACCTGGGTTGCTCAGCAATGTTTGAGGTGGGCAACTTGTTATCGTTTTAGCAGAGCTCTGATTGCAGAGAATGGTGAAGTACACTTTTTGCAGAATGCAAGATCTGGTACAAAGGACGTAAAACTGCATTTTTCAAAGAACTTTCAAGATACTATGCATTACACAACATATTTGCATTTAAAAAACACCATCGGTTGCCCCTTTTGAGTATATTCAAGCCTCAGGCTACGGCATCTGAGATGGTCTCTTAAGTAATTACTGTGACCACTAGGAGTACAATTTAATGTAGAAGTGTGATGGAGATACATGACTGGGCACAAGGGGAGAGAAATGCCTAAGATGACTGAACTTCCATGCAAAAGTAATTTATTTTGACACTGGAAGGAACCAGCTTCAGAGCAGACTTGCTGTTCTGAAATTTCCAAATCTGCCACTCTACTGCAGTCTGTGTCCAACCTAGTTTACTCCTTTGCTGTCAGGTAATGCTTCTTTCTGTGAGTTTCCTGGTTTAAAATATGCATAGACTAAAAATCCTACATCTTTTGGTATCAAAGGAGAAACAGTCTGCCCATTTGATCTATGCTTTCCTTCACTGGATAATCCCACATTTGTTCAGACCTGTTTCTGTTTCTAAGAATTCTTAATTTTTTTTTTCTTGACCTCAGCATACCGAATCTTTTGAGTGTTTTGTGTTTTAACTGCACCTTGTCTTCCTTCTGCCAGATATTCTAAAGCAACTCAAGAGGGCAGTGACGTTCCCAGGAGTCTTTTACCCTCTCTACCAAGCTCATGAAATTTTCTTGGTAATAACATGGGTGGAAAGTGTGGGAACTGAGAAATGAGAACATTCCGTTCTCTGAGGATTGTCTGAGATGGGGACTATCATCACAGAGCCACCCAAAAACCAGGCTGATGAGCTACCACTGACAGCTGGCGTAACAGTGAGCAGGACGTAGTCAGCTGTGACACTGTGGCAAAATCCATATTAACTTCTCTAAACACAGTCATTTCCAATCCTCTGTCTGTGCCTTAAAGCAGTCATTTCACCAGAGGACTTACAGGTTGTTAGAACTCAGTTTCCTTTTACAGCAGTACAAACAATACACGATCACTGTATGCCCAACTTCAGCCTGGGCAAATCTCCAGGAAAGCTGCATCTCAGTAGTTAATTTAATTTGCCAATGCCACAACAGAAGCTATAAAAGAATAGGTAGCTGGTTTTTTCCTGGCAAAATAGGTGACCACTATGACCTTTACCTGATATACCACTTGTTTCTCCAGCCAGGTCACCATGCTCTCTGCTGAACAGAAAATTACCTTAAAAAACTCCCTGATCCCTCTATGTGAAGTCTGACAAATTGCAGTTGAAAGGGTGTCTGGGTCAAGAGCAGGGTATTCTCCAGTGACAGGAAAGGTAAGGTCCATCAGACTTCACAGATATGGGAGCACTGCACCACCAATTCCCTGTGCTATATAAAGATGATCATTCAGACCTGCTGTAATAGGGGCACTTGAGTTAGGCACTTGAAGTACAAACATAGTCAATACTTTCTAGCTCAGACACCTAAATATATTGGTATGAAATACCTATCAGGCAGTCAACAGTCCTTTTTGGATGCTTGGGTCTCAAAAGGTTGTCTTGTGTGGTCTGGAAGCAAAGTGATGTCTCTAGCGTAGGTTGATCCAGAGAAGTGCCAGTCATTCCGTCAATGCTGTAATCTGCAGTCTTGAAGGGTCTTGTAAAATGTGACCTGAATGGAAAGACAGAGTTTTCTATTGAAGGAATGCTCACTTACCAGTTGTACTGAAAGACCCTAAAATGTTAACAATCTTTTAGAGAGATGCCCCCACCCAAAAGCACTCTGAAATAAATAATACTGCTTATAAAGTAATAAATACCGTAGTTCTTTTTATTTTGCACCTTCATTTCCACAGAAATATGGTGACATCTTTTAAAAACTTTCTGTGCCAGTCAAAAAAGTGGATATTTTTATTTTTGTTTACAGATAAGTTTCTTCTCTATTAATATAAACACAGAAACTAGAGATTAAAAAAGAAAATTCAAAAAAAAAAAAAAAAGAAAAATTTTGGATTTCATTTAAATTTAGTCTTTTCTCTTACAGGGTTATTTTATATTAGACACAAGCTGTCAAGGCAAAATCATACACCAAAGATGCCAGTCTTTTTTCACTGACCCTATGCCCTGGGTTCACCTGTGGCAGTCATTTTTCTCCTTCTTAGTAACTTGTGGAGTACTGCGTTTTCAACTTTAGTCTGAAAACGATACTGATAACACTGATATTTTAGTTGTCTGTAAGTAATGCTTACTCCAGTCAAGGACTTCCGAGTCTCATGCTTTGCCAGGGAGTAGGGGAAGCCAGGAGGAAGTGGAGACAGGATATGTGACCCAAACTAACCAGAGGGGTATTCCACACCACAGCACGTCATACCCAGTATGTAAACTTGGGGGAGCTACCCAGAAGGTCCAGATTGCTGCTCGGGTCAGGTTGGGTATTGGTCAGCAGGTAGTGAGTGGTTGTATTCTCTTCCCCTGTTATTTCCCTTGTCATTATTATTTTTGGTGGTCGCAACAGTGGTTTGTGTGATACCTTAGTTACTGGACTGTTCTTATCTCAACCCACGGGAGTTGCATTCATTCAATTCTCCTCCCCATCCCTTAAAGAGTGGGGAAGGAAGAAGGGGGGAAGTGAGTGGACAGCTGCATGGTTCCGAGTTACTAGCTGGGTTTAAATCACAACACCATAGAAAGCTGAGACAGATAGTGTAGATGCTTTTATATAGCTGGGTGAAATGAATTTCACCCTCCATTCTAAAACTTACAATAAATATCATAACGATTTGGAACACTGATTATTTCATACATGACAAGTATTATTTTCCTTCATTCTCATTCTATTGAAATATTAGAATTATGGTTTTAACTTTCCTGGTTAACAAATTTTAGGCACCAGCTTAAATACTTACCCCTTCTTGACCATATCAGAAAATAAACTGGTTTTAAACAGTTCCATGTTGATGGTGGTTTATCTTTAGAATATTTTCTCATTTGAGGAAGAAATTCAGATTTAAAATTCAAGTTGACATTTTGGGCTTCAAGAGCTTTTTTAGCACCTATCATATTAATGATTTTTAGTAATAAGAATATGTAACAAAAAGTCTATGAACACAAGCTGACATTGAAGACATTTTTTGAATAAAACAGGATAGTGGATGCTCAAATAATTGCAATAAGGCAATAATTCTGCTGCTGCAGTCATGTACCTACTTCTGCTGCTTATTCTTCAACTAAAATAACAACCCTTTGTTTGTGAATCACCATTAGTTGCTGTGGAGATAATTATGAGTCCACAGGAAAAAATGGCAATTCTAGGTGAGGATATAAAAAGAGAGAAATTCCTGGAGCAACAAGACCTTGAAAGCATATTTTTTAATAATTAAAAAAAAAAAAAACAACAAAAAAAACCAAAAGGCTCTGGGCTAAAAAACTGAGTCTACCTGTCCATGAAAGAAAGAGGTCTATTACAAAGAATTTAACTTTTAGTATTCATAAATACCTGCAAAGTAGGCATTTGTGCCTCAATTAGGCCCCCTGGGTTCCTTCAAGAAAATTTAATCAATTCAGTCAATTGACACTATGCTTCAATTCATCTCATCTTCAGCTAGATACCTAACTAGACATTTAGGTGAGATAAGCCATGCTGCACAACTACCTGGTTTTGTCCGTGGATGGTCAGGGAAGCCTTGGGGGAAAAAAATCTGCTTCTAGGTCTGATTAGCAGTGTAGGAAATCCTACTCAAGGGAAAGACAACAGAGACAGTAAATCCAATGTTTCATATGCAAGGATTATCCAATGTCCCTCTCCTTAATGCCTCCTGTGTCCTCACCAGCTGCTTGTTGCAGTGGACACATTGGTCACAAAGCAGGGAATTATTTCTCCTGCACCTTCTACATATCAGACCCAGCAGATAAGGTATGAGTGAAAAAGGTTTGATACAAAAGATCCCTATGAAGGCAATAAGCAGAGGCACTACGTAGTGAAGAATGGGGTTGACTGAAGAATGGGATTGACTGAATAATAGGGTTGTAAATAAGTAATCCCAAGAATATTAGGCTTTGTTAGCTACTATAGAGAAAAGGAAATTACTAAGATAAGCTTTGCCAGAACTGCCTGGTGGTTACTGATATGACAACGATCTTAACGTGATGAAGAAAGCTCAGTACCACATTTTTGTGTGCATACAGGAGGCATTCTCTAAAAGTATGACATAATATATGTAATCTAATGAATATGCATATTTAACGACAATATAATCACAACCTACTTGATGCTTGGTAGAGACACGCTTGGAGGAGCGATCCCCTGTGCCTCCCAACACCACAATAAAGAATACCTGCTTGCCAATTTAAAACTTTGTTGACGAGTTCCTGGAGGTTTTTCCAAATCAGTAGCAGCTACAAAACAGATGCTGCTTTGCAGTGCTCTGTACTTACAGGAGCCATCTAAAAATCACAGCAACATTACAGCCTCACATTATCCATTTCATGCATTAATTCAGGTTGAAACCATCTGGGAAAGGAGTTCCCAACCTAAAACCACAAACAATAGCATACCTTGACCTATAAAATCAAGACCCTCCAACAAGGGAGTAGAACAAAGCTTATCTCCTCTATACTGACCAGAAAGAGACCGATGACAAATATCTACGTGTCTTTTAAAGAATAGCTGAAAATGTATCTTTCATTGTGCCTATGTAAAAGAAACGTAGGCCCTGGCCAACAAAACTATGCTGGAATTCCTTACTTGGGACATAGCATATATATATAGGAGGATATCTTGAGATGTAGCTTGGATGAAGAAAAATTAATACTCCTTCAGAGCCACCTGAGGATTTGTCAATGACAGAAAAATACACTGTCACATGATCAGCTAATTTTGAACATTGCTCCTACAAGTAAATTTGGTCCAATGAATTTTTTTTTTCTGTTTTGTTCCAGGGCTTTTGGCTGTCAGGTGTTAAACTCCAAAGTAGCCCTCAGCTCTAGAAAAGGGAGGAAAGGGAAAGAAGAGAAAGTAGAACTATTCCATCCCAGGACAGAACTACCTCTTTCCCTTCTCCCATGAGAAAGATCCTTTGAGGTTTTCCTTTTGAGTCAGCATGCAGATACTTCTTAGATTTATTGTCACCTTTTATCAGCTTCCCTTCTGGAAATTTCTTTTTCTTGTAAAATCAAAATTAAAGAGTGTTATTGGATAGATTATACGTAGATTAGCAAACGGTTCTGCAGTTTCTCTCCTCTCTCTCAGTTTAGCTGCCCTTTGCAGGTTAAGTGGGAACTGAAAAGATTAAGAACAAGTTATAGATAAATGTGTTCCAGGAAAAATGTCAAGACCTCTTTGGACAGTTGACATTGTGCCGCACTTGTCAGTTTCAGATTTTCTTGCACTTTTATATGAAATACTTTATCCTGAGCATTTCAGTACATACCAAACTGCTCAGATAGGGCAAAACCATGGATTGTTATGATATTCCAATTGTGGAGAGTGTATTCTGTTCTTTACCAGCTATAGGGAATTTTGTTGATAAGTATTACTTGAATTATCCTTAAGCCATCACTTTTTTTTAGAGATCCCAGTGAGCAATTTATAGCTCTGTAAAGTCATTACCTGGTGGCCTCAGTCAAGCCTAAACATTTACATCAGAAAGCAAAACCTAACATGTAAACCTTTGCTGCATTGGCTGTCTTCAAACAACAGGTTTCATAAGCAGAGAGAACATAAAAAAAAAAAAAATGAACAAAACCCATCAACGAAAACCAAGCAAAAACCCTCAAACAATAAAACACCCCACACAAGCACATAAAGGGAAAAAAATAAAAACCAGCCAAAACAAAAAGAAGTAAGATACTACAAACTGCTACAGTAAGAAGAAAATCAGTGCAGGCCCAATCCTCAAATAGAGTAAATTGGTGTGATTCCAGTAAAATCAATGGTACTGGGTTAAATTATACTAGTTGTGAATTTGGACTCAAGACAACAAGTACGTGACAGCACTACTGAATCAAAGACAGATTAAAACACTTAAATTGAACTAAGTATTCCCATCTCCCTCCAGAATAGAGAAGAAAAGGGAAAGCAGATCATGGTTATGCTGTCTTTCTGCATCTTCCAAAATAATCATGATTTACTGCTCATAAGGACTGCTGTATTTTATCATTATGTACTGCTGTATGTATATGCACACACACAGCATCGCTCTTATCCATATTTTTCTTTTCTTTCTATTATAACAAACTGAATTATAGCCTTAATGACTGGATAATTGTCATGGTTTAAGCCCAGCTTTAATTCACACAGTCGTTACCACACTCTTCCCTGCCTTTCCTCACCCCCACTCCCAAGGGGAATGGGGAGGAGAATTGAAAGAATGTAACTCCCACGGGTTGAGACAAGTGCAGTCCAGTAACTAAGGTATAACACAAACCACTGTTGCTACCACCAATAATAATAAAGCTAAGGGAAATTATAAGGGAAGAGAATGCAACCACTTACCACCTGCTGACCAATACCCAGCCTAACCAAGCAGCAATCTGGATCTTCTGGGTAGCTTCCAACAGTTTATATACTGTGCATGACTTGCTGTGGTATGGAATACCCCTCTGGGTAGTTTGGGTCACGTGCCCTGTCTCTGCTTCCTCCTGACTTCCCCTCCTCCCTGGCAAAGCATGAGACTCAGAAAGTCCTTGGTCAGACTAAACATTACTGAGCAGCAACTAAAAACATCGGTATCATCAGCACTGTTCCCAGGCTGGAAGTCAGACAACACTGCGCCAGCTACTAAGAAGAAGAAAAATGACTGCTACTGCTGAACCCAGGACAATAAAGCACAATGAAAATATCCTCCTTGATCTCTGATTCCATATCCCAAAACGTATTTGTATAAATAAAATGCTGAGGTATTATTGTTCTGTCATTTGATATATCAAAAATTAGAATATATTTTTTCTGTGTGCTCTTCTGAAGCAGGAAATAATTTTCTTTTCCTTAGTTGTACCACAATCAAAGTTCTTAGGCACCCATTCAGTAGTTTAGCTTAATCATACTTATGCAATTACTGTCAGAATATGACATTTTCCCTTCACCTTTACTATTCCCTAGAGATTAAGCTATCAAACCTTCAAGATTATTACAGTTGTTTACAGGCAGGTAGCAAAAGGAGGCTTAGACAGAAATTTTTATCTCTGGCTGTAGCACAAACCAAATTCTTTGTATTTTGGGAATTTTTTTATATTCTAACACAGAAGCAGTATCTGTACCTGGACTTACTAGGGGAACAAAAATATTTCTCTTTAAGAAGATGATTTTAGTGGATGTTCAATTTTCTGTAGCTGTGGTAGCAACACATATGCTCAATTTAAACCCAGAAGGTATCATTATAGTCATTTATTATGGAAAACACAAATACCAAAGTTTCATCTTGTGGCTGCTTCATGCAGCTCACAGTGGGCATAATTCTCTGCTGATCTGTTTTCTCAGGTTATTATTTATTTCCCATAAATGAAAAATAAAAGTGATTAAAGTTCAGGACAGAACATGCCTGGGATAGTGATAGTTGTGGACAGCAAGGAGAGTAAATGACAAAACCCCACCCCTAGTTACAAACCCATTTTGATTTAATGGAATTGGCAGTGGTAGTTTTGCAATGGAAAGATGGAGCTCAGAAAAGACTAGAGATACTAAGTTGTGCACCTTGTCCACACCACAATAAACTGCAACTTCTATTATTTATAATTCCTTGAAGGTGTTTGTCCACCATGTGCCATATTCCAGCCAAGCATCTGATAATCATAAAGCTACCTTAAGAGTTCAGGAGGTTTCAAAAAAAGTCAAAAGGGCTTCAGTGAAATAAGTTTGAACAAATATATCCACATTCACAAACCCTGTTAGCTCCAGTTATGAGACACAGTTGATTCCCTATTTTTATTGTGTGCTTCTGATTCAATAGGTAACCCCTCAAAGCTAAGTGTAGCTTTACACATTCCCTTTTGCAGATGAGGTGGAAACACCAAGGGAAAGGAAGGAGAGTGAAGTGAAGGGAAAGCAAGGCAAGGTCAAAAGGAAAAACACAGCTTTTACATAGATGCCTTCAATATAGCTGTCCAATTTAGTAGTCAGCAGGGACACAATGGTATCTCCAGAGGGATTTTTTTTCTCACTGTAGATGTGTTTAAGATGAAAGAGAATATTCTGGATTTATCTTTCACGCTTCATGAACTGTAGAAACCTAATCAACAAGAGCAAATGCAGTATTCCTGTTTTAGAATGGTTCCCTCACCTTCCCTCCTCTTCCCCCATCTCGCAAGGAAAGCTTAAATTTTTGCAAAGATTGCAAGCTAGCCTTAGTTATATAGGAAAGATTAGGATTTTTAGGTTTTTGTGTTTGCTACAAATATTCAACCAAACAAGAAGTGATATAGCAGGCAGACAATGCTACAGTGAAGGAATCGCTGTGGAACAGAGATATCTGTTCTTGTTGGGTGTTAATCTAGACACTAATCTGGAGTAAATTCCTAACTTTTGAACATGATTTCTATTTGAATGGAATTATTTTCCTCAGTTCCTACTCCACTTGAAGCTACAACCAACTTCAGTTCCCAAATAAATCAAGAACCCTGAGAGCTTTTGGAACAGCTACCGTGAGAGCAAGGTAAAATCTCTTTGATCCCCAGCACTATCTTATCATGCATGTGCACTTTAGAGATAAAATCATCCTTTCTGCTCTAAAATATACAAGCCACCTGTAGTATTTGTATCTCATCACCACTGAGGAAGGTAAAGATAATACAAATGTAAACTCTTTATCATTTCCCTGTATTCATCCAGAAGCTTCGGTTCTACCTTCTGGAAACTACATTAGTGTGAAACAAGACAGAATCCATACAATATATTAAGAAAAAATAAAATATATTAATAAAAAAAAAAAAAAAAAAAAAAAAAAAACAACAAAACACCAACCGACCAACCAAACAAAAAAAGTTTATCTGTGAAGCCACTTCCAGCCAAATGTATCCTTGTGCCCTTACACCACCAACCAAACTTTTTCCCACAAATATTCCAGGGTGTGGGTTTACATCCTAAAAGGCTGGAACCGCCTGGATATCAGATAATGCTTTAAAACTTTCTTCCCCTATTAAGCTGGCATACTTAGCTTGACACAGTTGCTGCACTGAGAAAACTTTGCAGAAGTGATGAATACATGAAGAGGAAGAAGGAGCAGCAGATAAGCTGTTGGGCTTCGATTTTCCACTTTTGTTTTTATTCCAATTTAACAGTACCTTCTGCAGATATTTCTGCCCTGGGGAGGCTGGGCAGAGCAGTTGGTCTAAGACTGACTAGCACAAAAGTTGTGTACAGTTCTGAAATGTCAGGTTTAAAAACTGGAGCTGCTCTTGCAAAGCTTGCATGGCTGAAAGAAATTGGCAGAGACGTACAAAATCTGTCTTGTTTCTCAGCCATCTCCTCACTTGGCCTTTAGAAAACTGTTCTTGCTCAGGTGAGATATTTGTAATGACACACACAGACAGATCCACACTAGTAAGTCAGTGGACTTCCACATGTGCATTTGCTTATAAGTAGAGACATAAGCCTAATTACACACTTTTCTCTCTTTACTATTCATAACAAAATATGCTCTCAGTTCCATTTTAACCTGCAAAAAACCACTAAATTATAAATGAAAGATGAAAAAGTCTTCACCACTTTTTAAGATGCATCCTAAGGAAAGAAAGCTTCTGCAGTCCTCCTGTATATCTACCAGTCCCCACTATTCATTAAATGCATTGTCTAATTTTAATCATCATTAAACAAGAGATATATATATTTCCAGGATATTAAGCCTGCTAATGGTAGTTAGGAACAGAGAGGAGTTGGAATACAGCTAGTGTTGCAACTAAGAATTGGATGTTCAGGATTCGAATAATAATATTTGACACCAGAGAATGTGAAAAATAGGGAAGTAAATGGATTTTGCGGAGCCTCCTTATAATGAAGGTTTTTATTATTTCCTTTCTAAATCTCTTTGGTGACTAGCAGTGTGTGGGGAACATTTATATAGCCTACCTTAGCATCGTTCATATTGTATAAACATGAAGATTATTTGCTTATTTAATTTACTCCCTCCAGTTGTTAAAACTACATCAAGATACTTCTTATTTCTCGGTATATTCCATTCTGCATTTCATTAAACTGAGGCAGTTACTTAATTCTTGCAATGTTCGAGCTTTATCCTTCATGCAAGGCTTCACACTATACATTCCTTGAGCACTCATTTGTAGTAGATTTTCTCAAGATAATTTTTTATTATCTTTTTCTTAAAATACAGCTAACAGGAAAAAGATAGCTTTTAATTCCTCCTCCAAAGTAAACAAGACAAATATTGAACCAGAATAATGACTCTATGGTTTGTCTAGGTCAAGTTATTTAAAATTGTTTTTTTTGGTATTAACTACTGCTTTAACTGATGGCAAGTGTAGTTGGTAAATAAGACCTGGTAGAGTGATTTAGAATAATGCCAGCTTTCCTCTTGGTTCAGTCTTTAAATTCCTATGTTATGTACATCAAGTTATCTGAGCTTGGTACCCCATATCTCAGCTACAAATTAATTTGTATTCTTAATTTGTATTCTGTGTACCTATCTGTTCCTGTGCCTCATTTGGCTCCATCTGCATTTTAGAATAACAGGGGATGGGACTCATCTGGCTAAATGACATATGCCGTGCAGATGTCTACCTTTGATCTAGTGACTCCTGGGTACCTCTATAATGGAAGGAAAATAAAAGGCAGTTTTGGGATACATAAAGTCTATAATAGGGCATATGAAATGTCCCCCAAAGTTCATTCTAACCCAAAGAGTTGGTTAGAATGAGAGCCTGGGATGACTAGTGCAGATCTGAGTGTCTACATGTCTATCAAAAGCTGTGTGACACAAAACCCACCTAAGCTAACATTTAATTTTATTTTTTTTTTACTTTCATGACTGTAAGAGACTGGTTTGAAATGCAGCTATTTTGAAGACCCAGTGAAAGGAAAAATGTAGTATACTTTTGTGTATGTGTATATATATGCACACATATAGAAATAGATATAGATCATATACATCTATGTCGGTATGTGTAAAGGTGCATGTTATATGTACACTTTCAGGATATGCTAAAGGCTTTCATACCATACCTAGTATGTGAGAGAGTGGCAGGAATAAAGATTTAATATTTTATTGTAGATGGTACAGATATATGAGAGCTGAAGTCATCTCCTAATCATCAGCAAACTCAAAATCCTCAATCAGTTTATCTTCACAAGCTGCTCTGCATGTAGAGTCTGACTCTTCCATTCAATGCAAATTGATAGTATAAGAACTGAGTAGCTTTATTCACATTACGCAGAGAGTAAAGTTACTTTCCTGTGATCCCATGAGATAGAATCAATAGCTGAATTAATTTGATCAGGCACAATCCAATTTTATGCAACAAGAGCACTCCTACTTTCCAAGCACCAGAGCTAAAGTGGGCTATTCACACTGCATATTTGCAGGTACACTGTACTCAGCCAGGCTGTAAATTATTCTTTCACATCCTTAAGCAAAATTGTAGAGGTCCTTGCTATAAAAATATGCAAGCAGACACATGTGATGGGCACTTTAAGCAGTTATAACCTCCTGTGACTAGTTCCTGAAAAGGAACTGCTATATTGCTGGCAATTATCTCTAATTACAGTTGGTACAAAAGGGTTTTCATAATGCACTTTTGTACAATATGCAACCTTGAAATGAAGTCCCAAGCTGAAACATTTGTCCCCCTTTTCCATTAGGGCCATTTTTAAAAATAATTGGGTGACCATTCAGGAGGAAAGATAACACTATGACATAGTCACTTAGTAAATGCATAAGACTTATTATTTACCTGTCAAAAGCCCTGATCCTATCCAAGTGATTTAATGTTGACCATCACCTAATCATTTCATTATCACAGATGAAAGAAGAAAAGTATCATTAAACCCCTTTTCCAGATAAGGAAACTGCTACAAAAAAGTTCTTTGTTGGTTACATTCAGCACCAAAGCTGAGAAATTTGTCAATCTGCAAACTCACAGCCCAAGGGTGAGCTGTAGGGCACCAGTAACTTTGAATTTGTATAAAACCCTCTCTCTATATATCAGCCTCATTGCAGTATTTTTGGCTTGAGACTTTGCCCTGCCTATATTGTGGTGATTAACTGTAAAGCAGAGACCAAGATCTTTTGGTAAGATAGCAAAAGGATTATTTTCCTTCAGTGCCTGGAACACAAATATTAGACTGGTCTTGCCAAACAGATCCTGTAAGACCTTGCCAGATGCTTATAATTTTGTCAATGCATTTGTGCTGCTCCAGCTGCGGTTAGACCATGACAGCATAAATCATTCCAGCCAGATCTTCATTGCTTGGACTGTTTTTTCAAGCCAAGCTCTGCTGGTAAACAACTGATTCTGAGAAAATCTTGGGATTAAAATTCGTCCTTTCTTAAACACTGTTGATCAAGGACATAAAGCTGAACTGAAAATGATAAATAAGCCCTTATTTACATGCTGTGTAAAAACTGAGCTCTTTGGTGCCTGTTTCCTCATGTGCTCCTTACGTTACCATAGGTACCATGAAACCCTCACTATTCACTGAATCATAGCATTTACCTGACCCAGTGCACTTACTGTGTTTAGAAGTAAGCTTGCTTTGAATACTCTGCTAAGTGTAATTACTAGGAACAGTAACATCAAGATTTTAATGGTACTCTATGTACCTCTTTGTTCTTAGAAATGTGTTCAAATGTCTTTTTGGTTACCTAAAAGAGAAATAGAAAAATAAAAATGTTACTTTTCTATAAATTCTTTCATCTCCGGGTTCTGTCTAAGTAGTTTTGGAATAAAAACACTCATGATAATTCCCCTGAAGCAAATGAGTTTCAGCATATCAGTCTTTGACAGTTGCATACCTTGAAGAGTCCGATTCTGTGGAGGGCTGGTTGTGTTTTCTTGCCTTCAAAATCAAAAGAAATTGGCGTCCCTTTTCACCTTCAATGCTCAAAAGATTCCCTAAAGCCGTTATATTAATTCATCTCGGCACTGAATTAAAATAAAATAATTCATACTTGAGAAAGGCCTTGAGATCTGCAGATGAAGGTACCTATATTCTGACCCACAGTTTACTGATAGGAAAGAAAAATTACTTAGAATAATCCAGGAATAAACTCAGAAGCAGATCTTTGAAGTAGTAGTTCAGTGCTCCAGGTAATAGCTAGGCAACTTTTTTTCAAAGCACCATTCCTCACTTAGGAGAAGACATGTTCTCCTCTGCACTGTTTATGTGTTAACTATGTTACAATAAACCATGTTGTAAAAAAATATGACACTAGCCGTTAGGACTAAAGGGGTACATAAACTTAGTATGATTGTTCACATGAGTACAGAACTATACCATGCAAGACAGAGCTGAAAGAGAATAGCTTGAAGCAATGCTGGTAAAAGTAGCCCAGTGAACATGATAATTTCAGATAACAGGTTATGTAAGTTACCCAAATGTACTATTATAATTGCACAACAGAGCACCATGTTTACTTTGTTATTCATTATCACATTTTTCAAACCAATGAGAACCAGGATGTGTTGGGTTTAATCTTCAGCTTTTGCCAGCTGCAGCTCTGGCACTGTAGGCAGGCTGAATATAGATAGTTTGCTCAGTTTTATGGACAAAACTAACAAATAAGACAGACTTAAAAAATGTTCTTTTTAATTGTAGCTTATTTTAAGCAACTCCGAGACTGCCCTTAAGGCCCAAAAAAAAGCATTTTTAAATGGAAGATTTTGTGGAACAAGAGGAGGTGTGTGCTTCACGTCTTGTCTCAGTATCAGATATGTTACCCTAGAAACACAGCAAAGCGTACGTTTGACAAAGGCAGTCTTTCTGCTGTACAAAAATTTAGCCATATCCATTGTGATCCTGCTTGGTGTAGTGACCACCACCAAATTTCAGTAATCTCCCAATCATCCCAGGTGAAAATTTCCAAGCTTGGAAATGTTCACATATGTGCCCTTAAAACGCATCAGAGATCAGTTCTGCTGAAGACTGGAAGAGTCCCAGTCAATCATTAAGACTGTGGTTCTCAAAGAACATCAGAAGTCCCAAAATAACTGGTCAGAAGGTGAATTTTCACAAGTGGATGTGGTGTCAGTAGGTAAGATACTGATGGTTAGCATGTTGCTACCACTGTGCTTACTCTGAAAAGAACGTACTCTATGTAGAAGTCTTGGAAGGTGGCTTTTATGACAGCATCTCTTAGTAGCAACTGCTACTTTTCAACCCTACAAATGAGAGTTAGAGGAGCCATTGGTCAGGCAGCAACTGTGATTCTCAATTTGCAATGAAAGTTGAAGGTTCTCTAATGACAAGCAGTGATAGAGAAAATTAAGGAAGAAATTCTTCACGCTTGTAAGACTGAGTCTTGCAAGTTCTCTTTTTAAAAATAGCAAACATAACTTCACAATTCAATGACACCAGCAAAATTTAATTGGATTCACAGGAAGGCAATATATCATACTGTCCTGAAGTTGCGCAAATAGGGGACATAACCATAACAGAGCTTTCCTAAATCTAAGGGAAACTTTTCCTGGTTCCTGATGAACAGGATTCTTTTTTTCGACCCACATTCCTTAGGTCTAACCAGGCTGTAAGACACTAATGATGAACCCTTCCTGTGTGTAATGTCAACTCTTGCCTCCTGTTTCTCCACAGCACAAAAAATCCTTTCTCTCAAAGCTGCCTCTCTGCCACGAGCCCATGAAATTTCAGTGTATTTCTAAGCTCCATTCCCAAAAAGTTTAGGGGGAGATGCATTAAGGATATGCACTCAGACAACTTCACACTTCATTCCAAGCCTAACTGTTCTCATTTTAAGTAGTGTAATAAATACATTAATTTATTCCAGGAACTTTCATTTTCCTGCCTTAGATTCCTCAGCAGTATGGGCAGTTCACTCACACTACATTTTAATTAGAAATTCTGAAAGAAGGAAGTGTCTGTTCAATCACAGTGATAATGCTAATACATGTATAATGAAAATAACTGTTTCTATAATTACCAACTACTGACAAGCTTAACTGTTAACTTATTTTGCATGGGGAAACAAAAAGACAGTAAACATTTGAGATCAGAATTGTTTTTGATTCTTTCTCTTCCTGATGGTTTCGAGACGCAGCCAAAGGCAAATTCAATTCTGTACAGACACGGAAGACTCAACCTCTGAACTGCAGAATTCAAACAATACATGATTGCTTTCCTTGTATAAGAAGAAATACCAGCTTCCCTAAATGGCTGATTGTCAGAAACTGAAAAAACTCATCAAGAAAAGAACAAGATTATATTTGCCCTGATTCTTTTAAACTTTTCTAGACACAGTGCAGTTAGGCAGAACTTCCATCTGACCAGAGAAAATATTCTTAAAGTGCCTCAAATAAGCCATTAAGCCCAGGTATCAATAACAAAAGGCTACCAGAAACCTTTAGTCTTTTTATGATACTCTACAATTTAGGAATAGATGTGGCTAATATAACGATCAAAAAACTCTGACAGAGTCTTCAGTTGTACATTTCTCGCAGATTTTTTACTCCTCCTTCTAAGGCCAACACAGAGAAACACTAGTGTTTAGAGTTAAAGGTTTCCACATTGGGTTGACGACTGCTTTGTGGTGTCTTTATCACATACATGGTAAGACAAAATTTCAGAGGAATTTAGGTTTAGTGAACCAAAAATTAACCTCTTTTTTTTAGTAACAAAGTACATATATATGTTCCTTGTCAGAAATGTTTACGATTTAACACAGAAAAAGAGAGAGAGGTCTGGAGTATGACCACACTGTACTGTTCTTCAAAATTTTACCAGGCATGTTATTGCTTTTATCCAAACAGAGTACTTTTTATTTTTACCTGTTGTAAGATTCTGCTGTCAGGAAATGTGCTGTGAAGAATATTGGCATCCCAATTCTTCTTGGGCTTTTTTCAGAACTGTATAAAAGCAATAAAAAAAAAAAAAAAAATGTTCAAAGGTTAAACAGCACCTATCATGGATGTGACAGTTTGAAGACACTGAGATATTTTTCAGATGTAAATCTTTTTCAGTCACCACTGTAAGAATAACATGCTAAAGAGGAACAGCAGTTCTCTAGACTTGTAATGAGGATGTAGATTTTCTGGCTCTTACGGTCAAGCAACATAGCCTATGGTTTTGCAAACAGACACAAAGGTGTAGACAACTAAAGTAGGCCTAGATATCTACTGAGCACAAAGATAACAGGCACACGAGATGTGTGTTTCAATCTGAATGGTTAAATTTATTTTTTTTAATATTTGACTGAAACCCTTTCTGCCTGTTACACCTGCAGGTAAAATCAAGTAAGCAGGTCTGAGCATTACACGCTCATTAGCTTCCAAAGCTGGATTTTCTTTGCATAGACCCACTTCAATATTTCAGTGACATACGTGAAATGAGAAAGGCAAATACTTGTGCCTCCCAAAGAAGCCTGTGTGAACACTGCCTGGTTTCTGTAGCATTTCTAAGAGGCATTCATCTATTTTGGAGGTGGCTATGTGTGATGACTGGGGTAAACAAGCACAAACAAGCACAAAAACAGTGCATGCCTTGCACCCGAGAGGTGACATGGACAGAATTGCAATCAAACAGAGCAGCTGTACTAGAGATCTTACCACAGAAAACTCAGCAAAGCCACAGGGAGAGTGGTGGAACAAAGTTAATCCTGCCATAAATTAGCTTGTGCTTCCTGCTCTGAACGCTTGTGGTACCCTCTGTCTCTAGAATACATGATTTGGGAAGCTTAGCCTGAGCAAACAACTGAGCTAACAAATCTTTTGGCTGCAGGAAAGAAATGGAATATCTTTGGTTTTACCAATTCATGGTTATCTATTCAAGGTTTAAAGGTATGGACACAGATCACCAGAATCTAAATTCCTCTCTGAAAAGACAAACCTTGAATTAATTAGTTGATTAAGTTGCTCCTCTTTAACATCTGACAGTAAATCTTGGTTCAGTAGGTTATTTATATATAAAACATGAGAACTATGAACCCCGGTCTAGTAAGAAAACAGGTCCTTGTGCACATAGATGTTACTAATAAATATCATATGGTTGAAAGATTCATCCAGCTACCTAACTTGCAGCAAATATCAATAAATAATGAAAATAACTGAGAACTGTTCGTCAGATATAGGATCGGCTAGAATCAAAACACAATTAAGGTATAAATTCTATATCTTCTTTGTGTTAATGATTACATTTGCTTTTTTTCAGTTTTTAGCCTATTTACTTGAAGTGACACACGTAGCTTACTTTAAAAAAGAATACATCTGCTTGTTTCAAAGAAATCTTTGGGTGCCTAGTAGACATCAATGAAACTCTGAAGCACTGAGAACTAAGACTTAACCACATACATATAGCTGCATAAATATGATACATGCCCTTAGGTAATAAACAGATAGTTTACACTTGACCCATATGAAACAGGAATCATAAGCAAATGTGTAATCTTAGTTAGGAGAACAGACAATTTCTCATTCCAGAGCAAGTACAAAAGTCGTTAAAAGTACAACATGATGGCAACAGCCATGAAACCTAAAACGGGGAGGTAAAATATGAGATATGAGCACTCAATCATAGAATCATAGAATACTTAGGGTTGGAAAGGATCATCTAGTTCCAACCCCCCTGCTATGGGCAGGGACACCTCACACTAAACCATGACACCCAAGGCTACCTCCAACTAGGCCTTGAACACTGCCAGCAATGGAGCATTCACAACTTCCCTGGGCAACCCATTCCAGTGCCTCACCACCCTTACAGGAAAGAATTTCTTCCTCAGATCCAATCTAAACCTCCCCTGTTTAAGTTTGAACCCGTTACCCCTTGTCCTCTCACTACGGTCCCTCATGAAGAGTCCCTCTCTAAGGCTGCTATGAGGTCTCCATGCAGCCTTCTCTTCTTCAGGCTCAACAGCCCCAACTCTATCATCCTATCTTCATAGGGGAGGTGCTCCAGTCCCCTGATCATCCTCATGGTCCTTCTCTGGACTTGTTTCAACAGTTCCACCTCCTTTTTACCTTGAGGATGCCAGAACTGCACACAACATTCCAAGTGAGGTCTCACGAGAGCAAAGTAGAGGGGCAGGATCACCTCCCTCCTTCTGCTGGTCACACTCCTTTTGATGCAGCCCAAGATAAGGTTGGTTTTCTGGGCTGTAAGAGCACAGTGGCAGCTCATGTTCATTCTCTCATCAACCAACACCCCAAGTCCTTCTCCTCAGGGCTGCTCTCCATCTCTTCTCTGCCCAACCTGTAGCTGGGCCTGGCATTGCTCCAACCCAGGTGGAGGACCTTGCACTTGGCATGGTTAAACTTCTTCAGGTTGGCATCAGCTCACCTCACAAGCATGTCAAGGTCCCTCTGGATGGCATTGCTTCTGTCCAGCTTATCAACTGAGTCACCTGATACTAAGTTCAACTACACAGTGCACCCCATCACCTCATACCAAATCCCGGCCACACCGCTGCACACCCCCCCTGCACCACCATCTTTTCGAGTCTCTCCCCCCCATCTCTACATCCCGGACATGACGTGCTATGGTATGGAATACCTCTTTGGTCAGTTTGGGTCAGGTGCCCTGTATCTCCTTCCACCCGGCTTCTTCCCGGCTCCCCTCCTCCCTGGCAGAGCATGAATCTCAGAAAGTCCTTGGCCCGCCTAAACACTCCAAGCCATAACTATAAACACCTGTGTTATCAGCACTGTTCCCAAGCCAAAAATCCAAAACACAGTGCTCACCAGCTACTGCTTAAAGAAAAATGACTGCTGCTCCTGAACCCATGACAGTGGTGGATGTGTTCCATCCTGTGCCTGGAAGTTCACATACCCCACACACACTATGTACAGAAAGACAGTGATATCATTTTAGTCAATGTCAGCATCAGTAAACACATGTCACATATTTTCTTAAGAAAACCCAATCTAAATTACAATAGCTAATGACTAGGTGCTTTATACAGGGCTGACAATTCTATTCTTCGCTTACAAAGCTGTGAATATTTTAAAGGAAATAAAAAGGTCTTTGTTGTTCAGCATGGATTTGATAAGACAGTGTTGCATTAGGTGGATATTAAGTGTTAAATTAGATCTTCAGGCATGATAAGTAAATAAAAGCTTAATCTACTTGCTATATAATTATTTTAAAATTATACATGCAATATGTAATTAAAACTATTCTTACAGTATAAAAATAAGAATTCAAACATGAGAGCCACAACTACCCGCAGAAAGAAATTATTTACCAGTAGTCTGTAGTACATATTAATTTCTGTAGACTTTAATGAATTTAAATGAATGCTTAAGGACTGAACTAGAAAAGGAAGTGGCTCTTAGTCTTGACCTAAAATCTACTGAGGAAAAGTTACTCTGGCTAGATTTTTGAATCTTAAATGAATCAGTAAATTAAGTGAACTGTAGGCATCTACACCCCTAGTGCCTTAGGGTACACTCTATGCTCAACAGAAGGAGAAATATGTCTCCTAGAGTAATTCACCATACCTATTCAGGTAGCTAACCCATACTGTAGAATACAAAAGTATCTGAGGAGAATGTAAATAAGCAGCATCAACAGCTCCTTTCAACATTCAGTTTTGACTGGAGTACCTTTAGGCCTAACTGATCATCTAGCAACTGCAAATATTTGAGGAAGCCACACTTCAAAGTGCTACCTGTAAATATCTGACTTCCCAAGATGAGTATTTTTATTCTGGAGAGGCTTAATATATTTGAATTTTATTGTGGAAATGTGTCTGAATTCAGAAAATAATTCCTAGATTTCAAATTCTAGATCTGAAAAGAATATGTGTTCTTTTTTTTTCCTGATAAAAATGTCCCTTATTTTTAGCAAATTTATTATTTTAACAACTATCTCTGATTCCTTTTTCATTATGTTCATGAATTTTAGTGAAATATGCATAAGGATTTCATCCTCCAGTTCTACACTGCTTTTGAAAAATTAGAAATCATCAGAAAAAACCTGAAATGAAACTGTGGGTGTCTACACTCTGTAAAACTACACTCCTTAAAACTGTCATCAAAACCATTTAATCTTTACAAAATATCAGATTCAGCTGATTCTTTAGGTAGCAAGGAGATTTAATACACAGAAAATGGCATAAAATGGTTGAGATAGTCAGGGGCTTCTAGAGAACATCCTGTCAAGCCCATCTTCTCAAAACTACAGTAGTTTGCCTAGGATTGTGTTCAGATGGGTTTTAAATGTTTCCAGGGACTGAAACTACTCATCCTCTCTGGGCAACCTGTTCCGGTGCTTGAACATTCCGAGCAAATATATTATGGAAAAAAGTTCAAATGGAATTTCCTCTACTTCAGATTGCACCCATTACCTCTTGTCTTTTCACTTGGTGCCACTAAGAGCATTCTGAATATAGCCTTGGCTGGCTTGGTTTAGTGGGAGGTGTCCCTGCCCAGGGCAGGGGGGTTGGAACTAGATAATCTTAAGGTCCTTTCCAACCCTAGCTATTCTATGATTCTATGTAGTCTTTGCCCCCCCCATCAGGTATTTATCCATATTGATAAGATCTCTCCCCCCAGCTTTCACTCTTCCTGCTGTCACAGCTCTCACCCTTTCCTTGTGAGAGAGATGCTTTATCACAGTGGACTCACTCTAGTTTGTCCATGCCACTTCTGTACTGAGCAGCCCAGCATTGGACACATCCCTCCCAATGTATCTCACTGGGGATGAACTGAGGGGAAGGATCACCTCCCTCAACCTGCTGCTGATGCTGTTTATAATAAAGCCCAAGTTGCTTTTAATTTTATTTGCTTTGACACACTATCTTTTCATGGTCACCCTGGTGCCCACAGGGACCCCTATGGTCTTTGCAAAGCTGCTTTCCAGATCATCAGTACTGGTGCTTTGGGTTATTTTTCCGAACTGCAGGATTAGTATTTCCTCTCTGCCCATTTTCCCAGACCAACTGGATACCTCCAAACAGCAGAACAACCATCTAGTCAAACACTCCTCCCAAATTTTTTATTATCTCCCAACCTGCTGAGGGTGCTCTCTGTCCCATCACCTGTGTTACTAATAATAATACTACATGGCATCAGTCCCAATACTGACACCTGTGGCACAGCATTATTGACTTGCCTCCTATGGAACTTCATCCTGTTGATCAGAATCCTTTGATCTCAGCAGCTAAGCCAGTTTTCAATCTACCTCACTGTGCATTTATCTTACATGTTCATATGATCAAACTCCATGCACCATTGTTTCCTGATTTGCTTGTACATCTGCTTAGCTTCCCCAGCCATCATATACAGAGAAATACATTAAACTAGATTTTGCTGGGCTAAAGATGCACACAGCAATCCTAAGGCCAGAAATATAAAGGCTCCTGTTGAGACTATAAAGTACCATAACTATCTGTGACTTGCTCAGAGTCAGTCTGCCAGTTACAGTATTGCAGCTGCTGCTAGGATTAATCTAATTTAAGTTCAGCTGCCAAAAAGTTAGCTATCTATTCTAAGCCAGTCTTTTAGGCTGACTCTGTTGTCAACACACAATGACAAGTACCCCTACAGAGCAATTCATCCAACCTCTCTTTGCATCAAATCCAGAGAGAACATAATGAATAGCTTATATTAGATGCCTAATTATTAGATAGTGAAGGTTAGGGAAGATGAATCCCATTGGAATAAACAGGTTGTAGGAAACATTATGCAGGCTCTGTGCCAGCTAAAGACTCCTCTGTGCAGTGACACTTGGCAGTGTTCCACAGCTCCTTGTCTCTTCCAAGCATCATACAAGAAAAGAAGCAGAAGAAGGGAACAACTTGACTTTCATGTTGCTGGAGCACTGGGTTATTTTGTGCTTCTCCTTCTGTTAACTTGAGAAGAAGCATAGAGTGAGTAAGGTGGGGTCAGTGTGTCCAGGCTTATTTGCTCTTCCTCACACTGCTATTTTCTTTTATTGCTTGTTCTGCTAGCTTCTTGCATGGAGACAGATTGCATTCTCCTGCTTAAATACTAACAAGCAATTGTGTTGCTGAAATAGCATCTAGAGAATATCCATAGAGCAAAAGTGAATGTAAGTCCAGTTTCTGTATGAACAGCACAAGCAGCCTGACTGAGGTTTCTAGGGTAAGTAAAGCCTAAATCTTACTGCATGTCCATGCTGTATTAACACACGAATAATCAGAGCACTGAGCCATTGAAGCCAGTATCTGAAATACGGTCCATGTGATTAATAGGGAGGAAATTATCACTCTCTACTCCCCTCTAATGATACCCCACCTGGAATACTGCATTCCGCTCTGGAGCCCCACCACAACAGGGACATGGACTTGTTGGAGGAAGTCCAGACAAGGCCACACAGATTATCAAAGTCCTGGAGTACCCCTACTACGGCGACAAGCTGAGGGAGCTGGGAGTGTTCAGCTTGGAGAAGAGAAGGCTCCAGGAAGACTACAGAGCAGCATTCAGTACCTAAAGGAGCTGACACAGTCAGCTTCAGTAATCCCCTCTAAAAGGGTAGATCTGAGATAAGAGCTTATCTCCCTCCCTTTCAGATCCTTGCAGTTTAACGGAGATGCCTCTCATTGGCCTCCCCTGAATACACTTCAGCAAACTGGGGACACAGTAATTTTTGTATTTGTTTTCCCACTGGATGTAATAATGCTTTTCATATACTTGTTCATAGAAGTCATCACCGAGTACTACCCATTATTTGAAATAATGTGTGTTTTTTTTCAATCCCTTATTCTGAACATTTCCCATATGGCCTGCAACCAGATTAAAAATGCTGCCATAATGTTGGTTTAGATTACATTATTCTTTAGTAGTATCATATATCAAACATTGATAGCCATGTTTACAGTGCTAGTATCTTTACAAGACAAACTCATCTTTCACAATTATCAAGAGATGTTTTCCCAGAGGGATTTTTTATTTAGCTCACAATGCATGCTTAGATGTGTAAAGCAAATCCACTGCCTTTTTCACTGAAGTTAAATAAACAAATACCCAAAGATGTGTAAAGAAAAAGAAGCCTCTTAACTTTCAGTCTATGTGCCTTTGCTTCAAAGAGCACTTAAATAGTATTGAGGTAATTTCCAGTAATGGTTTGATGCATTAACCATAGTAAGACTTGTGATTGCAAACAAACCTATTATTTCAGTCCCATTATAATTTTGGAAAGTGGGTGTCAGACACAGAACCTTTAGTTTACAAATGACTTTTAAACTGCTTTAAGTCAGAGCTTTGGGAAAGGAGAGAGAGCAATTACAGTATGCTTCAGTAAAAGGACTTAAAAAACCTCAGTAGGCCTTTAATTCCATGAAAAATTATCAGAAAATGGCATCAGGAAATACTATCAATTTTACATGTTTGGTTGAAGACCTGTTTCCACTGAAGTCCATGCAGTTTTAAACACTGATCTTCCAATTTTTCCTCTTGCTTTCTGCTTATCCTAGACCTAGCTGCCCAGAGGACAGAGGTATAGACAAAGTAACACTCTATACTTTCAAACTCCTTTCATACAAACTCTTGTCAAACTTCTCAGTGTCTCTGTTCTCAGACTCCTGTCACAAAGGCCAACTGGGATTTTGAGTTTGCAGAAGATGTTTCTGTTAAAGCCATCCATGTAGCAACTTCTCCACTGAGATCAGATCCTCAGCATGCAAAAATCAACATACCTCATCTTTGGCAGAAAAAAAAAAAAAACACAAAACCTTTTACTCCAGCTGAGTAAGATCAGATCTGAAGTGCCTACCTAATTCACAACATTAATGTTAAACAACACTGCATGTTTAATTCATAATGGTTTGTCAAGCACACCAAGAGCTTCAGCTGGAATGCAGGAGAAAGTGCAGTGCATTAGTCTTAAACATGCTCAGGTATCCTTCAGATGTTTGCAGATATTTCTGAACCATAACTAAACTGCAGTAAATTTCAACTATTCAGCAAGGCCTCAGAATAAGACACATTTGAGTAGGGCACATTTTCACATGGGCTCCAAGTTTAGTGGAATATCAAGTATCTCTGGGAGATGCTAAGTGCATACACAGCGCTGAAGCATTCATTCTTCAGCTCCTTTATTTGTACACTAAGTGTGATTATCACCTTAGAAAAATTTTATTAATTCAATTAACCTATTTAAGAGATAAAAATCTGAAGTGTCCATCAAATTAATCAATTTTCCTAAGCAATCTTTAACCAGGGATCATTAGCAAAAGTTAATAATTAGAAAATATCATCTAGAGACTTCAGTCCTTCACCTACTGCCTTCTTCATGATAAAATTTTTGATTCTACTTTATGCCTGTCATAATAGTATGTACATGAAGGATTTACTTCTTTTACACATTTGAATTGCTTAGCTCGCATTATTGCCATTGCCAAATGAAAACCCTGGAAAGACATGGAACGCAATATCAGAGGACAGCACTGTAGAGCCGTCAGACCATAGATTTCCCTGGATAATGCTTCAACTTAGCTTGGACTCTGCTATTTAGAAAAAAAAAAAAAAAACTTGACAACTTGATAAAAGTGATATTGTTTGCAGTCCCTTGACACAACAGCAATATGAATACCAGTTGTGTCCTGAAATGTTACAATATTCTGTTCCTAAAAAGCATGACTTTCCATTTAACTTCAGTTTAAGACAAATTTATACAATTATATAGCATTATGCCAGGAAATGTGTATACAATTACAAGCCCATGGCAGGGGGGTTGGCACTAGATGATCTTAAGGTCCTTTCCAACCCTAACTATTCTATGGTTCTATGAGCCTTTCAAGTCTTCTCTGATGAGGTCTCTTGTCATCTCGTTCTCCAATTCTTCAACATCATCTTTGCTGCATTAGGGAAGTACACACTTCAAAGTGTTTGTTTTTTTTTTTCTTGTTCAAGACAAGGAGATAACAAAGAGTGAAAATGAAGGAGCATTATTTTCAACTAATGTGAAGTTTTTTATAGCTATTAGCTAGGTTTTTCATTTGCGATGAAGTGGGTTTGGTGTAAAAGGCTCAGAGTTAAGTGCCTAATATGTCGGCCAAGACTATTTTCATCCCTTGTGATATATACATGAAAGACATGAACCCACAGCTGCCTGGAACATACAACCACAACTCCATTAGCTTGTGGAAGAAACACCAATGTGATTTTTCTAGAAATAAACAGGTTCTGCTTATATATAAGAAAAATACCTCAGCATTGAAGGAGATTGGTATTGACGTATACTACTATCCTACTGCTTCTTACTTTAGAGTGGAGGCTTACCTCCACCTTGCTAAATCCCCCTTTCAGGTAGTTCTAAGGGGCAATAAGGACTCCTCTCAGCTTCCTTTCATCCAGACTACACAACCCCATTTTCTTCAGTTGCTTCTCATAAGACCTATGCTCTGAACCATTCATCAGCTTCATTGCCCTTCTCTGAACATGCTCCAGCAATTCAATGTCTTTCCTGTAGCGAGGGGCCCAAAAGCAAACATGGTATTTAAGGTGTGGTCTCACCTGTGTTGAGTATGGGGCTCGGCAGCAGCTCTGAAAATTTAAGCCCCTGGCTCAAATAAGGTTATTGAGATGACCAACTACAGATTATTGATATTCAGGTATGCTGTTTTCCCCTAGGTTTTTTTCTCTCAAGTCTGAGAGACTATTCAGTTGTACTGAGGAAACTGAAGCACAGACACATATAACTCATTGCAGTTCTACTGAGACTCTCCATCTCCACTTTGTAAACCTTCCTGCATGCCTCACACAGGTCAAAATCTACCCTGGCATCTAATTCCTCAGAAAGCTTTTATCAGTAGAACTCCTTTGCATTGTTTTTTCTTCTTGCAGTTTCTCAGCATCTCTGGAACCAAAGATAGAGCTGGCTGCTGAAGAGACCAAACTAAAGTGACAAGATACAAGCAAGAAAATACCACAGAAACCATGGACAACTATATCAATAAAAAAAAAAAATTTTGGAAAGATATCAGGAAGACTGTTAAGCTTGTAAGACTCACCATGTTAAGAAGACAGCATAGCAACAAACATCAGCCACAGTGTGGCTGGACTGATCACTCCAATTAGGGGCTAAATTGTAATTTTTCCAATTTTTTCATACATTAACTTTTGGCCCCTGGGTGATTAATTGCTAACTTACTTTACCTCTTTTCAGCTAAATCATAATCAGTGCGTCGATTGCTGTATAGCTAAGGGACACATGTACATGTCCTTTATCCCAACTCTTCTGCTATAAGCATGCATGCTGCTAGGTCTTCTTTCACAGTATGTCAAGTAACTAACTGGACAGCTAGTGAATTCATAGTGAAACATTTAGAGAACGATTTTCTTGAACAGTTTTCCACATGTGCACAAAGGAGAGAAAAATCATATCCTAGAAACAATTGATGATGCTGATCAGTCTTCCATACTGTTAAGGAATCCATAAAGCATATATACCAGCATTTTCAACAGCCTGATAAGTTGGCACAACAGTGCGACTATATGAAAGTTACAGTGTCTTTAAAAGTATAGTTTGCAACTGTCGATTTTTAGAATTTTTTATTTTTGTCAGTTTTAAAAATCCATTTGTAAATTTATATTAAAGTTTATAATTGTGTTAATTTTATTTTGCAGCTAAAACAGCTCCTTGTCATGATTTAGCAATGAAGCAGCAGTCTACTGAGCATCACTGCCAGAAGAAAAAGTTTAAGAATATCATTCAAGTTTGTGTATCTTATTCTATGCTCATACAAAGAAGAATGAGATTGGTCAAACCTATTACCTTCACCTACTACCTTATTTCCTTGGTCTTGGTCTGCAGAAAGAGTAGATAAAACTGTGTCTGCCTTTGGTCCAGGGAAAAAAGAATGCACAAAAGACATGCATGTCTCCACTGCCTACCAAGTAGGGTTTAAGCAAAAAGCTATTCACACACAGGCTGACCTTTTCCCATGTGCCTTTCCTGAAGGATTCAGACATTATCAGCAAGGAAAAAAAAAAAAAAAAGTGTATCTGATTTATTACTTTTTATCAAGTTGTTCACTACAGACTTTTTCTTATAGTCACTGGAAAATATAGCTACTTTTAAGGACTCATTTGGTTTCTCAAAAATTATTTGTCTTAAAATAAGGAACTTCCTTCCCCAAAACCACAAAACCCCGTATTTGCTTCCCTGACTCTAAACTGAGCTTAAAAATTGGCATTTAACTTTTAAATTCAGAAATTCAGGATAAATAGCTTTTACCTTTCTATGTCCCATATTCAAGTCATTGAGCTCAAGAGTTGTGACAACTACCAGACAACATCTAAGTGAAAGAAGAATGTAGTGAGTGTTGCAACACAGCATTGAATTTTCAGTTGAAATAATTGACTTTCCTCTGCCTAGCAGTCAGGCAGGAAGTCATTAGTCAGTGCCTAGAAAGACTTTGATTCAGCCCAGCATCAACAGAAACCTCGGAGAAACAGAAGTACAAACAGCAACAGTGAAAAGAGCCAGGTCAGAAGGCTGAGTTCAAGATTTTGCCTTTCACAGCATTTCAGATGAATATGGTTTGTTTCCCTGCTGTTTTGACTCAGCGGCCTAGTGGTCGTGTCTCAACATGAAAACAGAAATGGTAGAGATGTCACAAAACACCTGAAGCTGCCCACATCAACTGGCAATAAATATGTCCAGCCTACTACCCTTTGAGAGAAGCAGGGACAGCTCCATTCATCAGATGTCTGCAACAGTAATTCTGCTTTAAGTAAAGTATCACCTCAAGAGAGTGCATTTATTGCAGGCGTATGTCCACTGTGGGACCTCCTTTACAAGGACTTTTCACAAAAATCCCTGCCCCAGAGTCAGTCTTATTCTTATCCACCTCATCTGGTAAAAAAAATAAGGATCCAAGCCCCACTGCTAGTCACTTGTACCAGTAAAGAAAAAGAAGATTCTAGAAGATCTTAACACTTTTGGACTCATATACTGACTGCAAGTATGTGCAGATTTAGTTATTTCTTGACTTGACACACAGCAGTGAAATGAATGTGTCATGGTTTGAGGCTTTCAAACCCATGCAGCCGCTCTCTCACTCACTCCCCTCTCTTCTTCAATTCGAGCGGATGGGGAGGAGAATCAAAAGAATGCAACTCCCACAGGTTGAGATAAGAACAGTTTAGTAACTAAGGTACAACATAAATCACTA
>JASSUY010036452.1:0-86168 GCA_032466535.1 Forpus xanthops
TAGTGAGAGGACAAGGGGTAATGGGTTCAAACTTAAACAGGGAAAGTTTAGATTGGATTTGAGGAAGAAATTCTTTACTGTAAGGGTGGTGAGGCAGTAGAATGGGTTGCCCAGGGAAGTTGTGAATGCTCCATCGCTGGCGGTGTTTAAGGCCGGGCTGGACATAGCCTTGGGTGGCATGGTTTAGTATGAGGTGTCCCTGGCCATGGCATGGGGTCAGAACTTGATGATCTTAAGGTCCTTTCCAACCCAAACCATTTTGTGATTCTATGGTTCTTATGAAGGTTGTGCTTTAGTCAGTCTTAAACTGTAAGTCTTGGGAGGAAACACTGTATGACATTAAAGCTTACACCTTACAGGAGGTCAGACTGAGTTGGTAGTCCACTGGCCTTCAACCCCAATATGGGCGCAAGTTCAGCTTTCATTTCACTGCTAGTTGCCACCATGAACTGTCCCCAGAATGTTTCTCTTCCTTACTGCAATTTGGGCCTTGATGCAACTGAACTTTGAAGGGATTTGGGCCTACTTGTGCTGTGGCTTATTTTACTATTAAAACTAATTCTAATTTAGAATCTGTGAATCTTGTTACTGGTACTGGTCCCTGGTCCTTTATCCATCGATGTGATATCCGAACATGTTGAGCTTAGCTGTGTGGCTGTGGGACAGTGGAGTCCTTTTCACCCCGTTTCTGGCCTCCGGCACCAAACTTCCTCAGGAAATTTGTGGCCCAAATAGGAGGGAGCTCATCTGGAGAATGTCATTAGGTATCAACCTAAGTAATCCCGCTTTGTGCAATATGTAAGTTCATTTACAACCATCTCTTAAGGCAAAGAAGATACAAACTCTGTGTCCCCCTTTAACTGGACTTCTTTTCAGGGTGCAGACAGCAAGCTGTCAATCATCCAGTGAGCTCAACAGCCTTAGAAGAGGCTGTGGCTGTTTTCCTTCTCTCCAGACCATGCATCCTGCTCCTGGGAATTGCTGAGCTCTCCTCTCAGGATGAGACAAGGCAAACAGCAAGGTCAACTGAGCTCCACTTCCCACAAACAGACATCTTGAGTTATGAAGACAAAGCCCCAGGGAAGGGATGACCACAATAGGGGCAAGCAGGTGGAGGAAACATGAAACATATCCCAGCAAATCCATTATGGACGCATGTTAGCACTTCTTGTGCTGCACATGACAGCATATCACTGTTCCAGCTGCTGAGGCTCTGAACCATCCTGTGACACTTGTTTATAACCCTGGAGGAGGATTTAGCTCCTAAAGCTCTCCAACCTGTTTCTGCAGGGGCTTGTGGACCGTTACTGGCAGGACAAGGCTGACATAAAGGAGACAGGCTGAGGCTGTGGTTTAGGTTTCTGTTTAGGAACTATTAGCAAGGGGAGCCTGTTTGCTTTTTTCCCTGTGCAACATGAAACAAAGATGCAAACCAACACATACAAACGTAAGTGGATGATTGACTAGTGTGCCTCTTGGTGCCTTATCCTGGGCACCTGCTTGTGTAGCTGTGGCACCAGAGATGCCTTTGGGATTTCACATGCTGTGAAGGCATGTTATGTATTATGTGACATCGTGAAAATCCCCATGCTAAGCTAGAGAGCAGTCAGTGTTGGACACAAAGAGAGGATGAAGAAGGGAAAGAGGAAAGGGAAGAGGAAGGGGAACAGGAAAGGGAAGGAGAAGAGCTTTTGGATGCCATTCAAGATAAGATGGCTGGGTAGAGACAACACTAAAGTATTTCAGAAGAAGGAGAGCAGATCTTGTGAGAGACCAGTGACAGGAAGCCATTGCCATTTGTGAGCTCAGGGAAGGAAGTACAAGGGCTGTAAGGTCTTGAGCCCAATGCTTTTCCCTGTGGACAACAATTTCTCTTCCTTAATAATATAACACCCTCCTTTCTGCCTGGGCTTTAGGCATTGCCTATGCAACCAAGTGATCTTTGCAGGGAGAATTATATATAGTCTCATCAGATAAGAGCAAAGTAAGAACAAGGCATGTGCTAAAGGTAAGGAGCCATGGGGGGGGGGGGTTTGACATCTCCCATGAACACAAATGCTTCATGTTAAAATGAAATGGGAGCTCACAGGTGGGCTGCTGCAATAGAGGAGAGAGGAAGCACCAGTCCTGCTCCAAGTGTGGGTCAGCCCATGAGCACCAAGCACAGTTAGCAGAGCATGTGATGCTCTGTGCTGCCTGCTGTGAAGTCAGAAACCCAGACTGCCTGCTGTTAGGAAGTGCACCCACAGTAATGCTAGAATCAACCAGCCTGTGAATAAGATCTGCAGCTCCTCATCCTCCACTGACAACACGGCATGCATAGCGTTGGAGGATTCATCTTAGTTGCTTAATCATGTTTGATTTCCTGGGCTGAGGCACAGCTTGATTCTGTAGGATATGTGCCCAACTATATTCTGTTCTTGACGCTCTTTGCGCCCTTAATTCCTTTCAATGGGCTGGTTTAGAGCAGGGATAAACAGAAAGCAGATTCCATTCCACTAACATCAGGTTTTGTTTAAACAGCAAGTTTAATTGCAATCTAATTTAAATTTGCTTGTGTCTGATGGAGGCTCGGGATGCCTTGCTAGGCTTGAAGGCCACGGGAGCAGAACTACCGAAGAGCAAGTGTTGGCTTACTAACCAACATCCAGATGCCTCCAGAGAGGGAACATATGTCCTCTCTCTCTCTCCTTGCAAGGAGCAGAATCCTTGCTCTTACAGCCTCATGCAACAACAGCTCAGGCAGAGCCACTCATCCTCAGAGTCCACCCTTGGCTGCTTAGGATGCTTCTAAGTCTGTGCTGACAAGACTTGGTCTTGGTCTCCTCTGCAAGCAAGCTCCAGAGGCAAGAGGGAAGTCACATCTCAGGCAGAGAGCCAAGGAACACTGTGCCATGAGATGAATGTCACCACTTGCTGGAGATTCACAATGTGGTTTTCCCTGGGGCCAGACAGGAGCACAGCCAATGGATCCATGACTCGTTCTCTGCGTTATATCTTCTGTGCCTGTTGCACCTTCACTTATCTTGTTCTTCTTGTCCCCATCCATTAAGCTCAACTCTGTGGGTGCCCTAACCTTTTCTGCTGCCACAACAGTACAGGCATGGGGAACAAGTCAGATCCTTCAAACTAGTACAAACAGAAGCGCTGTTCCTCTGAGTCTAATGATTCAGCTGGTGATGTGTTCTGCAGCCATGCAGACTGTGGAAGAGAGCAGCTAAGTCAGTCTCTGGTGAGCTGAGATTGACTTGGCATACTCTGCCTCCTATAGCAATATGGAAAGAAAACATTTCATTTAAGAAAATGTCCACCACCTAAATAACATCTGGTCTGGGCTACTTTGATTTGTGTTATAGCTGTGTGCTTATTTAACCCATAACTTCATGCTACAGCATTCGCTTTGCACAGCAACAGCAGTAGCACATGCCATGTTTTCTACCTGTAGAAATGCAAAGCCTTGTCTCACAGAAGCTCCAGACACATTCTGGCTGATGGGAACTGCATCCTTTTGCACGATGGTTTAAAATAACACCTGCACATACAGAGCAGGCTCAGCCACAAGACACGTTTTCCCCTATTCCTGCAGTTCCCTCTAGAGCGCAGCCTGATGATTTTAGACCATGTTAGGGATGTCCATGGGAAAGGAGCAGTGGAAGGGGAAGAAGAGGTAGGGCTGCACGCAGGAGGTGGAGGGAGAAATGACTAAGCAGGAGGTGGCTGCAGTATCAATATATTATTGCACATTTGATCCTCTGCTGCAGATTTCTGTGTCATAATTCTGCTGGGTGATTGTATCTTCACTCACTAAAATAAGACGGCAAAAGGTTATGCTGATTTGAAACCTGACTCAGTGTTTTTAAGGCCTGACCAAAGTCAGAAAAAATGAAGGATGGTTACCTGCATCTGAATCACTTATTGCTGTGGCTTCATCAGGCAAGATTCCTCTCTTGTGGGGGATACTTGGGGCAGCGGTAATTTCAGACATCACTGACTTGAGCTGACTATTTCAGTGATAATGGTAGAAAATTGGTAGGTCTTTTCAGAGCTTGACCTTCACAAGCGTCACTATCAGAGACCTCGTTTGCAGTTATCACAGACAATAATTCTCAGTGTTCAGTAGTGGATGTGCTAACACAGAATTTACTGTGCGCAGCCTTAGCAAAAACTGGTTTGGGAAGCATTGGTCTATAGCATATTCCTTCTTGCTTTATGCACTCGGTGCAAGCCATTACTAGCTATGGTCCTGCCTTGGCTTCCTTGGAGGGTCTCTTCCGCAGTCTACCAGATCTCAGAACACAAAAGGACAAAGAAGTATTTCTCCTGGTCCATCTGCTTGCCACCTTTTATATTTAAGTCAATTTTTCTTGTAAGGCAGCTTGTCAAGGCCATTCTGGCTCATAACACAACCAAAGGGGTCCTGGGGAGCCTCTGTCATCTGGACCTGAGTCATTCCAGGAGCTATGTATCCTCTTGCTGCTGAGATACACCACATGGCTCTTGGCTGTTTGAAGGTTTTGGTGGGTCACTTGTTGGCTTCTAGAACTGGCAAAGGTAAGGAGAGTGCTCAGAGTAGCTTCTGTGCAAAGGGCCAAGTATAAGGACCAGCCAGCTAGGATGGGGTTCCAGGTCCTGTCACAGAGACGGTGATGAGGGAGCAGCCATTGTACTGGGGAGAATCAGATTTGAATGTCAGGTAGCAGTTTTCAGAACAATAGAAGATGCTTTTCCACATGATTCTTCTTGCACACAGTGGTGAATGAAAAATCTGCTGAGAGCTATTGAATATGGAGATAGTATTTTTGCTTCAGGAAGTCTCTGGTATTTCTAGGGAAGTCTCACTATAGGTTTCCCTGGCATTTATATCTTCCATAAGCATCTGTTATGGGCTGCTGTCACAGACAGGATGCCTGGCTATGACAACCAAACAGGTTGGCTGCCTTAGGAACAGCCTGTCCCTGACACGGGTACAACATCCCGCTTCAAAAATCACCACCTTCCCATAGCTCATTTGCAGTTCCCTGCTTGGGGGGAAGTTTTCAGCACAGAATTTAGCTTGGTGGTGGCAAGGAAACCCATCCCTCACTGAAACCTTCATGCAGTTGGAGTGGGATGGTTGGGGTTCAGACTTAAACAGGAGAAGAAGTTCTTTACTGTGAGAGTGATGAGGCACTAGAACAGGTTGCTCAAAGAAGTGGTGAAGCTCCATCCCTGGCAGTGCTCAAGGCCAGGTTGGACAGAGCCTTGGGCACCATGGTCTAATGTGAGGTGTCCCTGCCCGTGGCAGGGGATTGGAACTGGATGATCTTAAGGTCCTTTCCATCCAAACCATTCTGTGATTCTGTGATTCTATGAAAATACTGCTGGACCACAGTGTGGGACTACTTCTGCATGTCCTGGTCCTAGCCTGGCCCTTCATATGTGAATGGAACAGTGTTTTGCTAACATGTCACATTTTGTATGTTCACATAGCCCTGGAGGCTTCAGACAATGTAAGAAGAAGGCCCTGCCTGGTTTATCAATGACTGCACAAGAGTCTCCAGGACAGAGTTTATAAATTTGCTGGGTTTTCTAGCAAAGCATGTAGGTTGCTCAAAATGTCAACTTCTCACTTGCATCATCAGTGTACACGTTACTGGTACAGATAGATCAGTTTTCAAAATAAGTCTGGTGAAGGAAGGGTCATCCTCCAACTCTTCTGGCTTTACGTTATGGAATAGAGTGTACAGGAAGAGGGAGGAGGTGTAAGAGAAACCAATGTGCTGGGGTTTGATGGTTCTGCATCTTTGTCCAAGATATGATGATACTCCTCAGCTGCTGGTGTCCATATCTGGTACTCTAGAAGTGCTGCTGGATCAAGCTCCAGCCTTCCACCACCAGTGTTTAGAAGCTGCTCTTTGGAAGCTGCAGCCAAAGGGTTTCCTTGCTGAACAAGAAAAAGTTTCCTTTTCATTAAAGACACAGTATTTGTATGGGCAGGAGGTTGTGATTGTGTCACAGCAGAATTAGGGGGGATTTCCTTTTGTTTTCTGAAGAATCCTTAAGATCTGTGGTAGTACCTGTGGGCTAAGGACCATGAAGTCTCCGTGTGCTCCCCTTGGTTTCTCCATACAGGAGGTATAAAACAGCAGAGCTTGTTCAGATATGTTGTGGAGCTCTTTAACTTGCTCAGGACTTCATTTCTCTGCTGTGGCCATGGTCTCAGAGACAAATCTTGACTAGTAGCACAAAAATAACCTATTGCTTTGGGAATGCCTGGGGTGAACCCTCATTCTGGGGAGGAAAGTATTTCTACTCTGCCATCATGGAAGCGTCAGAGGTGAGTCAATCTCACTGAAGACTGAGTTGTGCAGCCATAAAAGTGTAAGCAATATAGTTTTCATTACAGAAGAATACTCTTCCCCAGGGAGCAACATTAGTGCTTTAAAGAACTGAGAACTCTTCTTGATGCTGTTTCACTCTGATTTCTGCTCCTGGCTCCCAGAGCTGCTGCTCAGGACTGTTGTTTACTTCACAAAGGTTTTAGTTCTGGAGCAGCAACAGGACAATAACCAATTCCATAGGTGATCTAGAAACAACTTTCCTTTAGCAAGAAGACAAATTGCAACCAGGAAAGACTCAATCACTTGGGAAACTGTGTGTGCAATAGTATAAACCCAAACTCTCCTGTGCCATCATGGGTTTGGATTCAGAGGGGCAGTTTGGTGCCAGCACCACGTCCCTTCTAACATGCAGGTTTGTCATGGACTTCTCTGACATCTCTGCTCTTCACAGATGTTCAAGGCTGAAGTGACATCCGCAGCCCCTCTCACCAGTCAACTGCACTTTGGGACTCCTAAAGCACGGGCATTTGAAGAGAAAACGAGCTGCTCCACTGCCAGCAGCAGGTTCTGCTATTGCCCAAGGAGCAGCAGCAGAGGAAGAGCTAGCACTGTGCTAAACTGCTTTTAGACCAGCACCTACATGAAGTCCTGCACACGTTACTCTGCTGCTCACAGAATCGCAGCAGAGGCAGTAAAGCAGAGGATGTTTAAGGCAAGTAACGTGAAACCTATGAACCAAGGCAATGTTCTTCTACAAGTGACTGCTGACAGCCTCAGCTGGCAGCCAGGCTGCATCTCAAGTCATTTATATCCGATTTCTTGGCAGGATGGAAAAGGTAAACCTAGTTTTCTTTAAAGTTAAAAGGGCTTTTTCTCTTTTTTATTTAATTTGACAAGGGGGAAATAAGCTTCACGTAGCCAGTGGAAAACCAGCTTTAAATGTCAAAGCATCTACAGACATGAAGTGAACACCTAAAAGCCAAAACGTATGCTGATGCTCTTTTTCCAGTACACTTGGCCATCAAGCTGACCAGCATCAATTCACTGACATTCAGCATTCTCAGACATCTCAGAGCTGTTTACAAGTGCCCATAGATGTCCATTTGATTGACGAGTGAACAGCAGCCAAGCCAGAGAAACTCTTGTGATATGAACTTGGGTGACATGGTTTAGTGGAAGGTGTCTCTGCCCAGAGCAGGGGGGTTGGAACTAGATGATCTTGAGGTCCTTTCCAACCCTAACTATTCTATGATTCTATGATTCTATGAACTGTTCCCGTCTCCTGCTCAGAGCTCCTCCTAAGAGAATTAGTCTTTAAAATGCTCCCTTTCTGAAAACAGAGAGGAGGGGAGAGGGCTTTGGGGGTAATGAATGAAGTTCAGGTTCAGTTTCAGTTGTTCCTGGGCATCATTGATTTGACTTTTCACCATCATCGGTTGCACAGGACGATGAAGAGGATTTCTGGGTAGCTGAGCATAGATGAACTGATGGAGCAGAACTGACGAATGACCTATGCATATGTGACGGCTGATCTGCACAGGGACATGTGAAC
Source organism: Forpus xanthops (assembly GCA_032466535.1). Classification (NCBI taxonomy): domain Eukaryota; kingdom Metazoa; phylum Chordata; class Aves; order Psittaciformes; family Psittacidae; genus Forpus; species Forpus xanthops. The sequence goes on from JASSUY010036452.1 coordinate 7,873, forward strand.
CAAGGAGGGAGATGTGAGCAGGTTGCTTTGGAACAATCCAGTGCCCTCTTCAGTGAGGCACCGAGGGTGGCGTGGGCAGGAGTGTGGGTTCTTGTTAGTGGCAGCAACATAACCCAAACTGGTGAGCACAGTGTTCATCCCACTGCCTTTGCAAGCATGAAGTCATAGAATGGTTTGGGTTGGAAGGGACCTTAAAGCTCATCCAGGTCCAGCCCCTGCCATGGGCAGGGACATCTTCCACTAGACCAGGTTGTTCCAAGCCCTGTCCAACCTGGCCTTGAACACTGCCAGGGATGGGGTAGCCACAGCTCTGGGCACCCTGTGCCAGAGCCTCAGCACCCTCACAGTAAGGAATTTTTTCCTTATATCTAATCTAAATCTCCCCTCAGTCAGTTTAAGGCCATTTCCCCTTGTCCTGTCACCACATGCCCCTGTAAAAAGTCTCTTTCCTGCTTTCTTGTAGCCCATTTAGGCACTGGAGCTGCTTTAAGGCCTTCCCAGAGCCTTCTCTTCTCCAGGCTGAACAAACCCAGCTCTCTCAGCCTGTCTCCATTTGAGAGGTGCTCCAGCTCTTGGAGTGTCTTCATGGCCTCCTCTGGACTTCACTCCATCGAGTGCAATGAGTCTGGTTCCTATGACCAGCAAACCATGGTGGGCTATCCAGGCACACATGCTGCAGCTGGTCCTCTGCTGCCAGGCTCATCGTCCCTGACCTCCCTTCATCCACAGGTACCCTGTACCTCACAAGAAGTCACAGCCCTGCCTCACAGCCCAGCTGGGAGGCAATGGAGAGGAGAGAGGATTGGTCTCTCCTTCTTCCCCTAAGTCAAACACTTTCTGAATGTGCCACTGCAACAGGAAACCTGGCTTTGTTTTTGCAAATGCTGTGGTGCTAAATGAAGCCTCTGAGCTCTCCTGCTCTCTTCTCCCCATGGCCCAATTGTTCTGGAGTGGAAATGCACAAGCAGTTCAAGCTGCTGCCATGAACAGCCTGGTGAGACCTCATCAAACTCTCCCTAATTATTTACAGGGGAAACAAGAGTCTCCTTAGGCCTCTAGGCATAAGAACTGAATGTTGTTTGATATATACCTGCTGCTGTGTTTAATGCTGCTCTGAGAGAATCCTTACCAGCATGAGGATGCAAACGAGCACTCAGCCCATCACAGCAGCTCCTGCTTGGAGTCAGCTCCCCTTCTTCACTGGGATTGCAGGTAGAGCATGGCAAGGAGCCAAGCCGGCTTCCCAGCAAGGATAGGGAAGGAGAGGGCTAGGTGAGGAAGAGGTGAAGAGGGGCAGGCTAATGCCCCGACAACATGGCAGGAGTCAGCCTGCCTGGGACGGGGTCTGTGCTCCTGGGAAGGTTTTGGTCTGACAGCACAGTTTGTTGCAGACATGTGATGGATTTTCTTTGTTAAGGAAAGAAATGGGTTTGCTCAGGTCCCTTCGGGCCCTTGCTCCCACTCTCAGTGACACTGGGAAAGATGAAGCCGTTGCCCACTGAAGAGGCCACCAGGTAATTTCAGTCCCTTGCAAGTTGGCTGTTGGCTCTCCACACTCCATCAGCACCACATATCAGGAACCCGTACCAGGGGAATAAACCACACAAAGCTGGTTGAAAATGCTGCTGCTGGCTGGGGTTAAAGCCCATTGCTTGGGTCACACCAAACTTATTTATGACTTCCTCCATGCTGCTTTCTTTAGCACATTGAACATAGACTGCACAGACCCACTTTTGAAGTGCATCCTTCCCATCCCTCCCTCATCTCTCTTAGGATGGCAGCTCCTACCCTCCTTGGCTGGCAATCCCATTACTCAGATGTTAAATCCTTAAACAAGCAGTACATGACTTCTCTCCCAAGGTGTCTAATGCTCTGCAGTTAGTCTACTGATTCTTACTGCCTAGTACTTTCTGGGACATCTGTCTACTGTCTTTTTGTCCTCAATTGTAAACCTGTTGAGACAGAGGCTTTCTGTTTGTTCTGCACCTGGAAAGCCTCAGGGCAGAGGCTCCCCAACTGCATTCAGACCCTATATCTGCTACAGGTGATTTATATTTCATGGCAGGGGAGGTGATTGGCTTCTTAGGGAAGTCTCCTCCCTGCAGTAAAGGCCAAAGGGCCTTACAGCAAGAACCAGGTAAGTAAATGAATCTGAAGTTTCAGCTTCTAACCAGAGGATTTCCTGAGGGAGGATAGCCCTGATTTCCTATAGCCAAAGGTTTTCATTTCCCCTTCCTAAAAAAAAAAGACAAAAACATTGTCTTGAAGGTGAATGGTTATTCAAGAGTGACAAAAAAAATAATCTTGTGCTTAATTTCTCCCAATTATATGGAGCAAAAGGGGAAGTCCCTTTGAAAGAGGCTGAGTGAAGAGCGAGGGCAGCAGTGCTGCGCTATTGCTGTCAGAGGGTCAGGGAGTCATCTAAACTCAGAGCACAAAGCTCTGCTCTGTTGCGTTGACCTCCTCCTCTGTTCCCTCTTTAGAGCTGCCCATGCTGCTCCCTGCCAGCAAACACCCAACTGAAAGTGCAGCATCACAGCATTTACCTGCTCTCAGCATTGCACCATCTCAGCCCTCCAGCACATCAGCATGCCCAGCTCTCGTGAGCGATCACAGCCTCAACCTCAGGGTGCCCCTGGATCCCAATGGGAAAGCCAGCTGCAGGGTGACATTGCTAGAAGGGCACTAGGCTGGTTTCAGTGTCCTGGTTTTATTTGTTTGTCCGGTGGTTCCACCCTGTGCCTCACCCCACCCCATGGTTAGTGCAGTGTTAATTACGGGCCATTCCAGGGAGGATTGCGTTAGGCTGAGCTAGGTACAGATTAGAGAAGTGCAGGTCATTCTGCCAGGGCAGGGGAGCTGTAGTTAGTAGGACACGGTGACACACTGCCGGGGGCAGTGCCTGGCAGGATTCAGCAGGGCTGTGGTACTGAGCTGTGACAGGCAGTGCTGGTAAAGCTGGGGATGGCCAGAGAGCACTGGGTTCGTGTGGTCCCTGTGCAGGCTGCAGCGAGCAGCACCAATGCAGGTTGTTATAAAATAAGCCCTGGGATGTACTTGTTTAAACAAGTCTCAAGGGCACAGCTTTCCTAGAAGCTTAGAAATAAAACTGATCTCCCCTTGCCGACAGTGATGCTTTTGTGGCTGAAGCCCAGGACAGGGGCTCATAGAACCATTCCTGCCACTGCTGCCCTTTTTGCACAATGTCAGGCACCCCACTGAGTCTCTGCGCATCAATCTCCACAAGGGTCTGGTTACAGGAGCCTACAGAGTATCTGAGGCTTCCCAAGGGGAAGGGGTCCCATGTGTACTCGGAGGGGCAGCTAGTAAGTGGTCCTTATCTGTTCCTTGGCTTATTTTCTCCTTCAAAACACTGGCTCTGGTGGGCAGCCAGGGGCAGCACTGCCCATGTCTGTGACCTGTGCATCCCTTTCTCTGGATCTGACATCCCATAGCCTTTTCGCCTGCCTGGGGGATCACTGAGAGTGAATCTGGCTTCACAGCCCAGCACATGGCAACTGAAAAGCTCTTTCTGTGCTTTCAAAAGCTAATGTGAAAAATGATGATAGGCTAAATCTAGATCTATGCAGCAATTATGTGGGATTCCAGACCTTGCACCTGTAGCATAATACATAACAGAGCCAGATAACTACCTCGTCTAATGATTGCTCTGAACAGCATACAAATCACATTATGCAGGGTGAGCTGAAAGCCATTTTTCAGTTGAAGCTGATGAGCTTGGGAAGACTTTCTTTGCCCAGCTCTCTCTGACTGCAGGTTTGTCCTTTTCTCCTTGGAATCCTTCCTGTTATTTTTCTACCTTCCTGTTGCAGGATGCAACATTCATTACAATAATAGACCAAACTTTGAGTGGAAAAACTCTGCTTTACAGTTGTCTTTAAGGTTTCCCAGTTTTGTTCCTGTTTACTGATCTGCAGCCCTGACCTCTCAGCTCACCCTGCCAGGTACAGTGTTGTAATAACATGGCAAAAACAAACCCAGTGGGCCTGTGTGCATACCCCTAATTAGCAGGTGGAGTGTTTTCATGGGGTGCTTTGATGGGCAAAAGATGTATCATGAAGCTTTTAATCTGCCCAACACTTTTCAATCATTATGTGTCTAGGCCTTAACATAATTAGGGTTTTATACAGAGGGATAGAAGTTACCTTATTCAGTGAGCTCACAGTGGCTGTGAATAACTGAGGCAGACCCCAGTGCATCAGGGCAGTCATTTTGGGCAGAGACAGCTTCTTCATGCAACACAGACAGTCAGACACTGGGACAGTTCCTGGAGAGGCTGTGCCATTGCCATCACTACTCAAACCTTGCCAGGAGAAGAACCCAAAATACAGAATTATCCTTTCTTTGAGGGGGGTTTGAGACCTGAGGTGTTTGGAGATGCTGTGTGCTCTGTCAGAGCTCTTGTAGCATCGCCAGCAGTTCCAGAAGGACTTGCTGCAGAAACCCTTCCTAAGACGGACTTGCCACCCTGCAGTGACCAAGCTGGAGAGGGGAAGCTCAGTGCTGTACAAGGACATGTACGAGGCACTGGATGTTGATGCAGTTGCTGAAATGCACACACAGAACTGGAGAGGGAGCATTACTCTGCTGCGTCCCATCCCTTGCTGCAGTTACAGTTAATACATGTTTAAAGGACTACTTGCAGAAACAACTTAAAGCCCAAGTCCTGTTACCTGGAAGCAGACCTGAAGACCTCAGCACTTAAGTCACCTCTAAAACACAAATGTGGGCAGGTAGTAAGGAAACTCTTCTCACCTAGTAATCATCACCCAAACGTGAGGTGTAATTCCTCCTTGTGCAATTCCTCCTGTAGTTAAACAAGAGAAGCTCTTGTAAAAGTCAGTTCCCCTTATCCTCTTAGCTGGCATCTAAACATGGAGTAAGTCATTCTCTGAGCTACCTTTTCTTAGAGGTTTAGATAGCTGGGAAAGGCCAAGCTCCTAAACATCAAACGAGCATGGGCAGAAGAAGAATCCAGCACTAATGCTGTAGCTTCTCTGGGAATTCAATACAAGCTTAAATTTCTGTATCAGTTTCTCAACCTGAAAACTCAAGTGCTTTAGAAACCTTGACTAGACATCCTGCTCTGGCTCTCTGCGTTCAAGTGCGTTTGGAATCTGGTCATAGATGGTCCCAGCAAGTGCTCCAGATTCCCTAGTGAGATATGCAGGAGGAAGTTCTGAGGTGGAAGAGCAACATCGGTATAAATTTGTTTGGAGGGGGTTTTACTGGCTGGATTTCTGTGGGCTTTTTTGCCTGTTTGTTTCCTGCTACTCTTCTGTTATCAGCATGGAGATGTTAAGTGATGTGACCAACGTAGCCAGTAAGACTGGCCACAGCTATTATATAACGTCTGGTTGCAGTAAACATCTCAACGATTATTTCTTTGATTGCAGTGCGAAACATATCCTGTGCACAATATGTGGGTTACCGGGTAGAGTTATGTCATGACTCAGGATGAGCCAACATCATCCGCAACTGTTAATGAAGGGTGAGATTTTCATTCGGTTCTCTGTATCGACCTATTTCAGTTCCTACCAAAGGCAGTGGCTGAGGAAGGCCCTCTGGAAGGGAAATCTCAGATGATTTATGGTTATTGGGCACTATCACAGCAGAGGCTGAGCAGCGCCTCGAAGGTGGGAGGAGTGGTCCTGTGCTTGCACCAAAGGTTCACCCTCATGCTCTTGCCTCCCTGCATCCCACATCACGCCAGCCCAGGGCCTGCAGGGATATAAGTGCAGGACAAAAAGCAGACCTCTCTCAAGGGCTTTTAGACATAAGCAGAGTGCCTGTGGCTCAGGAAACCCATTGGTCACAGAAGGGGAGAGCATGCTGAGGAAGCTTTGCTGCCTGCTCAACCTCACACTTTTCCCTTAGGCATCTGCTGTGGGAAACCACTGGAGACAGGATACAGGATTAAAGGGATGTTTGGTCTCTCGCAGGGTGGCTGTGCTCATGTTGTGTTCTGGTAGATAGTCCAAGGATCCTTCTGTATTAAAAATTAAATTCTTCACCTTACTTATTCCCTTATGGAAAAAACAGCTATCTTGGAATCCTGCTTGTACAACTGCAATAACTTCATTTGCCACCCCACCAAAAGAAAAGCAAAATGCTTTTGTGTTGTGTAAGGTATTAATGAAGAAGATTTCTTCTGAACAGAGGGTGTTTGGAGCACTGCTCAGGAGAGGTTCAGTCCCTTGGTCTGGGAATGTGTGGTCTCTGCACAGCCTTTCTGAGCCATTACAAAACCAATTACCTCTGATTTTAGCAACAACTTTACCAACTTGTCCTCTTACTGTACTCATTTATGATATGAAAATAGCACCCAGCTCTCAAAGGAGGAGAATTAAGAGGCTTTATGACATTTTAAAGGGAGTTGAATCATGCTTCCAGTTCCACCTTTCACTTCAAAAGGGAAAGCAGCAGAGCAGTTCCCAGGAACCACAGCCCAGCCTGTTACGGATGAGACAATGTGAGAGGACTTAACCTATCTAAAGGCAAGATTAGGGAAAGGTGACAGCAATGGAGGGGTAAAAAGTGACTTGCTTATGGGGAGATAAAAGTTATACCAAATCACAAGCAGCTTCAGGAACAAAGGTCTCCTGGCAGGCTGTGCACCTGCCCTGCAAATGTTATTCATCAGGTAAAAGAATTATGAATCATTGCTTTGGAAGACATTTCAGAAAGCTCACAGCACTGACTAAGTGATTGGCTGGATTTTGAGCTTGCCTGCTCGATCCAGGGACAGCCCATGTAGCAGGAGAAGGGATCAGTACCTGAATACCTGAGATGCCATGTAAGCACAGTGTGAAAGGTGGACAGTACACTGGGGTGGTTTTTATAGTCTCGGAGATTTTCCAAAGGTCCTTTGCAGCTGAGGAGCAGAAGTGGTTTGGATTTCCTATTTCTTGTCTATAGTCTAATATAGGATCTAATGAAGGGATTTTTTAACAGAGTACACCAAGAAGAACCTAACGACAACTTTTTCTGGTATGTCTAATGCTGGAACAACCCCAGGTATTCCACAGCTGAAACAGGAGCTTTCCATATGTACAGCTTCACTGCTGTTCATTTGTATTTCTGGTAGATAGCTGCCTGGTTTACCAGTGTGGCTCGTGTGCTGCTGGTATGGGGCATGGCTGGGGCATGTAGGGCACACTTTTCTCCATTTACTTTGGTGTTTGGGCTAAAGAGGAGCTCAGTTCACTCTGCTCCACTGTGCAGGGGCTGCCTCTGTGGTTTTGCTGCCCCGGGGCTGGGCAGCAGCAGGTAGCTGTTAAATCAGTGCAGCTGCAAAACTGCCCCCTGAGGTGTCCATCTCCACCAGCAGCCTCCTGGGTGGGAAGGATGGCTCTGCTCTTGGCTGGGGCAGTGGGAGGGCAAACTGCCTGGCTGAGCATGTTGTGTGAGAGGCAGATGTTAGCAAGGCTTTACTGAAGGGCAAAGTAGTGCTTTATGTTCTGAATACACTGGGACTCCTGGAGCACATAGCCCCAGCTTGAGAAGGATGCTGGACCCATCCTGCAAATGACCACCAGGTTTATTCCCCAAAAATTCTTCACCAGAATACACAAAGTTGATTCAGTGATAGCTCAGAATATTTTCCACGTTCATGTGTGACTACTACCCCTTTGCTCTGCATTCTCCACTGCTGCATAGAAGATTCTTACTGAGCATCTTAAGTTAGAATACCTTGAGACAAGAACGGTCTTTTGGGTGTGTGTTTATCCAGTATCTGGCTTCCTGCCAGTCTGGCCAAAGGCTAGAGTCCCTTATTGTCCCCACATCACAGAGAACAATTAATCATAACAATCCTCAGCCTCTTGTATGTCTGGATGATGAAACCTTCTCACACATCTGCAGTACCAGTGCATACAGAAGGTCCATTGGCAGAGTGTGACCTTACAGTGCCCCATCACAGAGTCCACAGACATTTTCCATGCACATCAGACATCGGGTATCATGTGCCATTTCTGAACTGCAGTAACCATCTCCTATGCTGGGCTTGAGCTTTCCACAGAAAGCATTTTGCCAACACAGTGTGGTTTGTGCTCTGAGCAGCACTGGGCCCTTTGTACAAATGGCAAAACTGAGATGAATATAACCAGAAAGTGAGAGAAGGGAAAAAAATGCACTGTTTGGACCTTCCCTCTCCATCTAGATCATGCTGCAGCTCCCCAGAACAATGTCCTGAGTCCTAGAAGCCTCTCAGATACGGTTTTACAAGCTGCCTTGAGCTGGATGTAACACAGCCTTTATCTGCTGCTGCAAGCAGGCTGGGTGGCAGGATGTGTCCTCCCGGAGAGGCCAGGATTGACTGCCCTGCAGCTGCCTTGCCCCAGCTGATAAGACCCTACTGACAATGCTGGCAGCAGAGCTGTCAATGGTGAATATGGGGACTCCAGGCATGAGAGAGGAGGCTTGTTGTGGAAAGGCCTAACACATGGACTGACTTTCTTGATGTGGTTGTTGCAGTGGAGAAGGGTCTGGTTTGTGTTGCTTGAGTCATGAGGGATCAGAGCTTACAGGAATAAACGTGCCAGTAATAGGATGAGGGAGAGGAAAAATATTTGGGGTTGGTGCCTTCCACCTCCTGCTCTGCCCCAGCACCATCACATCCCCTCCACTTTCCTCCCAACCACAGCAGAGGCTGCTTGGCTGCTGCTGTGTGGGAGTAGTTGGAGGCTATACCTCAACATATTGCTCATGTGCAAATGAAGCAGCAGCATTGACAGGGAGGAGACAGTCAATGGGCTGTATCTGCCAGGACAGTCCCATCAAAGGGAGTAGGAGCTGGGTGGTAAATGCTCAGATGTGTAGTTGACCAGCCAAGGCTTGCTAAGGGACTCAGCCTGGAATGGGCAACTTCCCAGTTTGGGTTAGTGGAGTCAGGACAACATCAGGCTTAATTCCTGGTTATGTTCCTCTTGTTTACTGTTTCCTACAGCTCCTTCTGGGTTGTGTCTGGATCAAGACAAGCAGCATTGACCACAGTAAAGGCTCAGCTGGCTAAAGATGGCTGCTGATACCTGAAGCCTTTGGTCATCTTTCAGGTCCTTGGAGTAGCTTCATGCATTCTTGGGACTTTGTTGAGTTTTATCCCCTTTTTTGCCATTTTCCATCATTTTACTGCAGTTCCTTTACATCCACTTCTCTCTTCTAAGATTTGGGGGTTTCTGTAGTGTGGGGAGCAGGGCCCATCAACAGGGAGCCACCAGGCATTGTATTAGGATGTGATAGGAGCCATGGCCAACCCAATACAGCTGCAGTAACTCCCTACCCACCCCGATGAGGAGCAGCTCCTATCTTTATATAAGGATGTGGGTGTTGTGGGAAATCAAAGGTCATCCCCTATTTTAGGAGGTGGATGCTTGTATGGAGGAAGAAGCAGCTTACAGACAACACCTGACTCTGTGTTTAATTATCTAGTGTGTCAATGCACAAATATCAGTTCTGCCGACCTCAAACATGCAAAAATCCTGAGTCAAGTCACTTCCTCTTGTCCCCCAGTGTGGGATATCCATGCAAAGAGAATACACTGGGGTTCTTGTTTCCTTCTTATGTTGAAGCCTTCAGGGGACATGATTTGCATTCATCTTTAATCAAAGCAGCTGCCTTGAGGTAACCTGTGGGACCACAGGAACTGGGCTTGGAGAGGACCTCACAAGCTAATCAAAAACTCTGTGTTGGGTCCAGCTTGGTTGCTGGGATTTTGTGGTTAAATACAGGGTCCCAGAACCCTGCAGCAGCAAGAGAGCTGGAGGTAAAGCATTGTGAGCAAGTAATGATGAGAGGGTTGGGCAGGGATGTTTGGTATGGGTCTGAACAGCTCACTGGTAAGATTTCAGCCTCTTCCCTGAGGAGGATGGATGAGGTAATACCCATGGGTATCATGGCAGGAAGCATCTGGATTTGTGTGTGTTGGAGTTCTTTGTAAGCAAGAATTCCTGGTACTTGGGAATGGCTGGTCCTGGTCAGAAACTTACCTCAAATCATCTGAGAACTCTTTTGATAAATGACCAGCATAAGTTTACTGTAATGTGGAGCCATTGTTTGTGGAGCTGTCACCTGCACAGGGAACACCTTAACTATTTAAGTCCAGTATATTGTGCTTTACAGAGACAGACAAGTCGCAGATGAGAGTTTACACTATGTGTGATGCCCCATGGTTGAGGCAGAGGGACTCAGGCTTGCCCTGGGGTGTTGCTATGGATGCTGAGGGTTTGCATGGCCTTGATGAGGGTTTCTACCCATATCCCACCATAGGGATTTCTCTTATGTGTTTTTTTTTTGTAAGCATAACTTTATTTTTATATTTCAGTTTGCAGGACTGGTGAAATTCCATTTTTGCTCACACCAGTATTGTCTGGTGTGGCCCTGCTGTGGTTAGCATTTGTTGTGGGACTTTTAAAGTAAGTACTGCATTACTTTATCCTCAGCCCCTCAATGTACCCATCTGTGTTTGCTTTAACAATGCATTTAATCTGCAAATTCCAGTTTAGTTTGAATTTTGCAGCTGATGCTGAGCCACATTGCTGGTAATTTCAGACAGAGCCCTGAGCAATTTGAATGAGAGGGAACCCGTCAAGACACAGTCTTTTTCTGAGTGCTTTTACTGCTCTACTCAGTGTTAACCTGCCTACACTTGAGCCATGAGCCTCTTTATTTCCTGTGCCTTTTCACTGTGGGATTTCTCATAATGCCAATGGATCAATAGGGCCTTTGTACCCTTCCACCTTCCACAGGTGCTCCCCTTTACTTAATGCCAGCTAAAATGTTTTAAACAAAGCACAGAGGCTCAGCCCACTTGTGCTGGTTGGGTAGGTGCTATGAATTAGTTGGCAGGTTTTAATCCGGTAAAGCCTAGTTAACACTGTCCTTGTGTAGTAAGCTGATTATGATAAATAGGGATGCTGTGTCTTAGGAGACGCCTGAAATCAGCTCAACCTAATGCAGTTAGACTGGCCAGGCGACTCTGTTTCCTTCCCCCCCGCCCCCCCTTTTAACTCCTGCAGTGGTAACACTGCCTTGGCTTTGCTTAGGATGCAGTGATGGCAGTTGGCTTCTATCCACCCACCGAAGACACTGAGATTAAAGGAGCTTCTGAAAGGATGCTATGAGCTCACATTCACCTTTGGCAGCAGGAGCTCTCAGCCATGGCTAGTATGAGGCCAGGGGACAGGTGTGTAAGGTGCATGAAACTCAAGGAGGTACCTGCGGTGAACATAGATGTGTGTTGGACAGTCTGATGAGAAGTGGCTGAGGGAAATGGGGCTGTTCAGTCTGGAGGAGAGAAGTCTCAAGGGGAACCTTATCACTCTCTATGACTGCCTGAAAGAAGGATGGAGGGAGGAGGTGGCTGGTCTGTCCTCCCAAGGAACAAGTGATAGGACAAGAGGAATTGGCTTCAATCTGCCAGAGAAGGTTTAGACTGGATGTTAGGAACAAATTCTTAACCAAGACAGTGCTCAGGCATTGGAACAGGCTGCCCAGGTTTTGTGGTTTGAGGCGTAAATCACTCTGCCTGCCCACTCACTCCTCCCACCTTCTTCCCCCACCACTTCAAGAAGGTGGGGAATGGGGAGAAGAATCAAAAGAATGCAGCTCCCATGTGTTGAGATAAGAACAGTTCAGTAACTAAGGTATAACACAAATCACTGCTGCTAACACCAATAACAACAGTGACCAGGGAAATACAAGGGAAGAGGATACAACTGATCACCACTCAACGACCGAGCTGTGAACTGAACTCTTCTGGGTTCCTGTCCCCAGTTTTACATCCTGGACATGACGTACTGTGATATGGAATACCTCTTTGGTCAGTTTGGGTCAGGTACACTGTTTCTGCTTCCTCCCAACTTCCCCTCCTCCCTGGCAGAGCATAAGACTCAGAAAGTCCTTGGTCAGACCAAAGCATTCTAAGCTGTAACTACAAACACTGGTGTTATCAGCGCTGTTCCCAGGCCGAAAGTCAAAACCACAGCACTGCACCAGTTACTACGAAGGGGAAAAATGACTGCTGCTGCTGAAGCCAGGGCACCAGGGCAGTGGTGGGTTCACTGTCCCTGGAAGTGTTCACAAACCCTGTAGATGAAGCCCTCAGTGCTATGGGTTAGTGGTGGCTTTGACAGTCCTGGGGTAATGGTTGGACTCAATAATCTTAAAGGTCTCTTTGAACATAACAGATTCCATTCCCACCAGCTCCATTAGCAATATGTCCTGTGCCCCATGCATAAGACAGGACAAGTGGAGTACTTTGCTCTACCTCTTTCTGGTTTGCAAATGTTGTGAGGGTTCTGGCTTCCTAGGAAGCAAAATATCCTTCTGGACTGAGGGTCACCCTGTTGGGTTTCACCACCAGTGCTGAACATGTCCGTGTGCCACTGCTCCCCTGCGCAGGGAATGGGTCAGGACACAAAAGCTGCCCCTATGAACAGGGACACTCAGCAGGGTTTGGGAGTTCAGGGCCTCTGAATCCAGAAAGGACCTTTCTGGTTTGAGGCATCATTTACAGTTCATTTATGTGAGTGTTTTCTGTAGTTCCCCAGGGGTGATCCAGGACACTTAAGGCCTTTGGGGAAGGTTTCCAGTGCTGAGTTGGTCTCTTGAGTGAGTATAGGCCTGAATACAAGCTCTGTTGATCGGTGCAGAGAATAAAGCTCCCATTTAGGATATTGCTGCTGCCTAAGAGGCTTTAGGGATTGTTAAAACTCTTGTCTCTCAGGAAACAGTCTGGCTTCATCTGTTGCCAATTACAGCCATGGGGCAGCACGGAGGACTGGGGTGATTGTTTGCAGCTTGCCAACCTGCCTTTGGGTCCCTGCAGGGGGGTAGCACAGGAGCACAGAAAGGAGGGAAGACCCCACCTCAAGGAGAAGTTGCAAAGCCCACTAGCAGCCATGGAACGATTGGGATGTGGAGGAAGGGCATCATTCAGCTCAGCACTGGCATGAATTAGGGCTTCCCGTGTGTGCACAGATGGGGCTGAAACATCATCCCACTTTTTAGATGTTTGCCTCAGGGGCATGAAGACAGCCTTAAAATAGGAAACAGGACATTAGCAGGTTGGAGGGAGAAAGCAGACCATGTCCCTCCTGCGGTGCTCCGTCTGCGGGGGGTCTGCCCCCCGTGTGCTCCCTCCATCAGCGCCCCAAAGAACAGGGCCCTTGGGGTATTTGGTCATAAATGAGACCAATTTGTGTTTGGGTTTGGGGCTGTCGACAATGCCATGGTGAGAGTGCGGCCGTGACCTCTCAGCATGAAAGAGCACAGAGGACTCGTCCAACAGGAAACGGATAACAAATTCAATCTCCTGCGAGTCTCCAGGGGAAACCTCCTCCGAAGTGGCTCTAATCCTGCTCCGGGTTAATGCATAGCACGCTGCTGGCTGTGATCCTGCTGAGGATGAGGAGCATGCCATGTGCTGCGTGGCGAGGGGTGCAGGATGGCTCTCAGAGCCAGAGCTGTGTGGGAAGCAGAGCATCTTCTGGTGGTGGGCAAGGTTTGGTGGAGACCTGCTGCTCCATGTCCCCCAGGCACCCTGCCGTCATGTGTGCATGCAGGAGGCAGCTTGGGGTGCCCTTCACTCAGCAGAACAATGGGTGCATCTGTGGGTTCACTTCCTTTCTCTGCAAAGCACATGGTGGGGTTGTTTCTGGAGCCTTTTGCTACTCAAACCATGCAGAGTGTGCTCAGCACTGACCTAAATTAATACTCAGCTCTCCCCAAGTGCCTCTGAGTGTTCTATGAGTCTGTAGACCCTACTGCCTGGAAACAGGTATTCGCAGAAGCCTGTTGACTTTGCTTTGTGCTCCCTGTGGATGCCAAGTTTGAAAGGCAGCCCATGGCTTTGTGCTTGTTTCCAGCTTCTGTTGACTGACCACTCTTAGAGCTCCAAGAGACTATTTGTCTCAATCTGCCAGTCTCCATGTGACAGTCTTGTCCTCTGCCAGGCTGCCCCCTGCTCTGCTGAGGCAGTCCTCCCTCTGCAGATGCTCATTTGCCCCCATTATATCTCTTTCAGGATTAAGTCCCCAGTTCATCTCCCCTGGGTCCTATTTGGATAGTAAGTGTTGACTCATCTGTGGTTTCTCTCCTCTGATTTCATCCTTTATGAAATAGGAGCAGACAGACAGCGAGACCACCCCAGAGATGGGCAGGCTACACTTACTGGTCCAAGTGCTGCCCTGGAGAGCTATCGCTGCAATGCAAAAGCGGCCCCCAAACATCTCATTTCTGCACGCAGCTTTGTGAAGGAGAACTCCTTGGAGGGACACTGCTTTTATAGTGCATTAGTCTGCCTTTTCCACTGTGCTTTACTGAGAAGGAATGGGGAAAAACAGGGAGAGAGCCTATGGATCATTGTAAGCATACAGCATACAGACAACCATTGTAAGACATTTCTACAAGCTCAAACACCCTTGGGCAGCCTGGTCATAGGCCAGCAGAAGGGAGGTCCCATGGAAGATGCATAGTGCTGGATGCCAAGGCTCTGCTTTACCTAAGGCTCCAATATACAAGGAACACCCTCTCCTGCCATTGAGGCTGGAATGGCAGAGGACTTAGGAAGTTCTCGCAGATGATCTGGCGTAAAGCAATGTCACTTCTCACCCCTGTTTCTAGGTACATCCATGGAGGATCAGAGAGCAGGGAACTGGCAGTGGGCAGTCGCACATGCAAAGCATACAGGAAATACTGAATGGGAATGTAAAGCTTATTTGGGTTCTTCAGTGCTGCTCCAGCTAATTGATTGCCCTAATGAGGGTGAGGCTCTTATCAGATCCAAAAAAGAGTCCACCTCCGGGAGAAGTGGGGGAGAAAATGCAGGGTTGATTAGCATATAAAGCATGGTAGTGAGAGGTGAAGTTTGCTGTTGACCACAAGCAAATTCAATCAGGGTATGTCCTTTCTTCCCCACTTTGATGTGGGGAGCTGTTTGCTCGCTGCAGTCATTGCTGAAAGCTTGGGGAGGGGAGCAGCATGCGCGGCTCCCTCCTATGCTCACCGGGAGCACTGTGTCTGCACTGACAATGCGACCCCATCACTTCTCACTGGAAACAGGCGTGAAATCCCGGGAGCTGAGGGACTGGCAGTCCCTGATAATAAATAGGTATAAGGAATGTTTCTAGGCCTGAGCTGCAGTAGCAAAACGGATGATGCACAGGCTCATCTTCTGCATGTGCGTGTCCTGTATGCACACACAACCAGAGCCTGACTCTGTGGGTCGCTTCTATGACACCCTCTGCAAGGAGAAGCAAGAGCCAGTTTTCTTCTGTCTAGAGAGATATAATATGAAGCCCAGGCATAGACAGTGATAAAAGGTGGAAGCTCTTCCCTGTTTCTTACGTAGCTTCTCTATTAAATGCAGTCTGACTACAGCTCTGCATAGAGAGACAGCTCTGGGTGTTGCACGCTCCCGAACATGTTGCTGGCTGTCAGTGCTGCAGATGTGCTGCACCTCAGTGGGGCAGGGGCACAAAACGTGGGTGCCAAGTGGATGTATAATGAAAGCCCTGCACCCTCGCACCGCTGTCAGGTTGCATCACGCTTGAAATCAGACAAACAAATCACCGAGCGGGGGAGCTCAGCCGTTCTGCCTGCTGACTAACCTCCCCTCCCCATGCCTCCAGCGGCTGGGAACCGTGGGCTTTTGGCACACACAAGCCCTATAGCTTGGTTTGGTAGGAGCCCAAAGTGGCTTGAATGGGAGGAGGAAACCCAAAGCTGGCCACCCTTCGCCAGAGCTTTTTGGCCGCTGTGTTTTGAGCGCAGCGTAGCAGCAGTGGGCCACTCTCCAGAGCGTGTGATGTGATAGAACAAAAGTGTGGGTGGCAGAGGATGTTAACGAGCTGGCAGTAATTCCCAGCTCTGTGACAATGAGCCACTGATATCATCACACGTTCTGGGCCAGATCTGGTGTTCCTCCTCTTGCCTGAGACCCTGATGAAAGCAATGGGAACTGCCACCTGAGATAATGATTGTAGGATCAGGCGGATGATGACACCCTGCTTTTCTTATCTCGTTATCTCTGGCACTGCCTTTCCCTCTCTGTCTCTTCACTCCTTGCAGTGTTTCATTCTGTGCTCATGAAGTGTAAGGAGGGCCCACTGGGGAGCTATAAAAAGCACACGATCCCTGGAAACTCCCTGAGCTTACAGGGAAAACACTCTTCCACTTTGCTTCCAGCAATTAAATTGCATCAGATGCCCAAATCCAAGTATTATCTTGCTGCTGTTACCCTGGGCAAGCAGATGCTGGATGGTCTATATTTAGGAGCAGCTGAGGAGGTGGGCTGTGCAGGTCCAGGGAGCTCTCTGCAGTAGGATGTCCTAGAGATCACCTTTGTCTGGAGCCCACCTTCATTAACACCTTTGAGACCCCACTTTTGACAAGGCCCAGCATGTATAGCATGCCAAGGAAATCTTATCATTTAGCCAGTTCAAGTGTTTGTATGACTGCTACTACCTCTGCTCTCGTATCTGCTAGGACTTGCCATAGTGTGACCATGGGGCTGCAGAGCCCCAGGTGTACCAAGGGGAATTGCTCTGATGGGGCCCACCAAGGACAAACCCTCCGTCATTCGGATGTGCTAAGGCTGGAAGCGTTTTCAAATCCATTGGCTCAGTTGTGTGTGATCCGCATCCTTTGAGGTAACAGCGGCCATAGCGAGGTGGATCCTGACTGTGCTAGCCTCAGGGACTACCATTCCCACCATGAGGGCTGGGGATGTCAGCTCCCCCCCAAAAGAGGGCCAGTGGCACCATCCCATTACCTGAGTCAGTGCAGTCCCTGGCCTGGGGACCAAGAGCTATGGGATCCCTGCCTCCAGCCCTACACACGGCCCCACCAGGGAGCTCTGCTCCCCAGTCTGCAGGGCATCATCTTTTTCCTTCTCTGTTTCCCTTCTGTAAGCACTTTGATCTCTGTGAGCACTCGGTGCAAAAGGTGTGTGCTCCCATGCACCTTTTTTTTTGCTTGCCATTGCAATTATCAGTTGTTTTGATGACATGTTATGAGTTTGTCTTAAAAACATTGATTTGATCTAGGGCCGGTGCTGCAAGCATGCAGGAAGATGTCCTTGTCAGCTTTTGAACACTTGCAGCTATAGAATAGCTGCTTTTCCAGGAGAGCATGCCTGCTCACCCAGTAAAGGATGCTCTCTCCAGAGTGCTCATTTCACAGCCATAAAGGGGCCAGTCTAAACTATTGCAAACACAGCTTGTTTCAAGCAGGGCTTATTTTTAGCTACAGTACAGTGAGCTGCAGATAGGTTTCGATCAGACTACGGGACAGCCATGTGATCCCTGTGTCTTCACATCATGTATGCAGTTTCATTGTTTTGGCATGACAATTTGATCCGGTGACTTCCAAGTCCAACCCTGTATCTCCTACTTGACTAGAGCATTTTTTGATTTGGAGACATCAGGAGAGGGAAACTCCACCACTTCCTTTGGTACTTTGTTCCAGTGGTTAATCATCCTCGCTACTAAAAATGGGAGCCTCATTTCTCACATGAACTTGGTTGATTTTAGCTTCCCATCCCTGTCTTTCTGTGCTGGCCTCATCCACCAAGCGCAGTGAAAGCAGGCCAGAGACTGAAAGCATTCCAAGTTCAAATTTGAGTAATCCTGAAGTATTTCCTATAGGACTACAACGTATTTTCCCTATGGAAGTGATGGACAAGATATTCTTCAGCAGCTGGTGAGAAATAACCCTTCTGACTTGAAAGACTTGACCTCCACACTCTCCTCCCTCTCTGCCTCTTAATTCCGTTGTAATTCCTCTTCTGCAGTTAATTAAAAGGGAATCCCCCACTGGAGGAAGAAACAGAAATAGAAAAATCCCTTTTCAGGAATAGGCACTATGTAGCTAATCAAGCTGGGACAGCATTGTTAGGAGGAGCCTCTCCTAAACCGGGCCCACAGCAACCCACAGCAAGAACATCATTTTTAGCTCTACAGACTAAGTTGGCTGACAGCTTGTATGGATGCAATCCAGTTCCTATGTGTGAGAGCAAAAGAAAATGCCTCAATATGAGTTTAATTACAGTTGCTTATTAGAAATCCTTTGCAGTGCACATTTCAGCTAAAACAATCTTGCAATTAATCATGTAGACAGAAGCCTGTTCCTGCTGTGATCAAAATCTGACGTTGGCCTCTACTTCTGCATCTTTTCTTGAACTCTGATCTAAAAAGAGAAGCTGACAGAGAGGACTCCCCTATCTGGATATTTTTGCATGTGGTAATAAGGCTGAAGTTACAAGCATTTAACAGCAAGGAAATACCAACACCATCGCTGCTTGCTGATGGGCTTCATCTCCCCCTGACCTGTGCTCACTGGAGAATTAATGGGATGGTATTTGACGTGACAGCATTACACTCATAAGGTCTCAAAATCCCAAATGTCAGGGTCAAAACTCATGTCAATCACTCCTCTGGTTTATCTCTAACATCTCCAGCTGACATGAGTGCCTGAGCTGCCTGGAAGGGATGGAATCATTGCAGCAAAGTGTCTAATGAGTGTCCACCACAAGACAGGGTTTATTTCAGCGTGTCATATCACCTTCTGCCTCCATGGACCACATCTGCATGGTAGCCAACATGACAGACACTTGCTGTAGCTTCTCCCAGGGTGATCTGATTTAGGCTGACAGCTACAATGCACAGCAATAAATATGTGTTGTAATGATCCTGTCAGTCATGACTGGACTGGAGAAATGCCTCTACCTAAGTACTGAACATACAGACAAAGAATGGAAGATGCATAAATGGATGAGATGGCCTGCTGTGAAAAATGGTGGGTGCTAAATCCTGGCTCCAATTACATGCTTTGGGATGGGGGTTTGGGGTGGGATCTTTGGTTTGGTTTTGTCTGTGGGAGGTCTTTTGCATGTCCATGTGTGTGTCTAGATACAGCAGCCTGGAGGATGTCAGGATTAATCTGCCCAAGTCATAATCTGGTGAGCTGGAAAACTGCCCCACTTGTCACTGGAGGAAGGCATTTCTCACAACAGTTTCAAGACTCATTTCAGATCAGATGCCTGTGTGGTCCCCGTCACTGCCTGCCTCAAGCTCCTCCTCATCAGAGATGTACAAAGTGATCTGTGGTTCCATGGGCCCACTTTCCCACAGGTAATGCCATGATTTCTCCCTTCTTTATTTCAACCTTTTTCAGCTCTTTTAACTAAGAGGTGGTGGAACAAGGGGTCCTTTTCACCCTCCAGGATGACAGTCAAAGAGCCTCGCTGCTGTCACTGACCAGAATGACATCCTGGGAGAGACAGTCCTGTGTCTGGTCACAGGTGTGTGATGGCTTTAGTCATGGGGTCCCTCCTCTCTCTTTGCAAGTCTTCACCTGCATTCAGAGGGGTGTTTGCATGTCCCCTGTGTCCTGGATTCAGCCACAGCAATTATTTTTCTCCTTCATAGTAGCTGGTGCAGTGCTGTGGTTTTGAATTTCGGCCTGGGAATAGCTCTGATAACACCAGTGTTTGTAGTTACAGCTTAGAATGTTCTGGTTTGACCAAGGACTTTCTGAGTCTTATGCTCTGCCAAGGAGGAGGGGAAGTTGGGAGGAAGTAGAGACAGGACACCTGACCCGAACTGACCAAAGAGGTATTCCATACCACAGCACAACATGCCCAGCATGTAAAACGGGGAGCAGGAACCCAGAAGAGTTCAGTTCACAGCTCGGTCATCGAGTGGTGATCAGTTGTATCCTCTTCCCTTGTATTTCCCTGGTCATTGTTGTTATTGGTGGTAGCAGCAGTGGTTTGTGTTATACCTTAGTTACTGAACTGTTCTTATCTCAGCCCATGGGAGTTACATTCTTTTGATTCTTCTCCCCATTCCCCACCCCACCCCCCCTTGAAGTGGGGGGGAAGAAAGTGGGGGGAGTGAGTGACTGGGCTGTGTGATTTATGGTTTAAACCATGACACCCTGTAATCCCTGTCTTGGCTGTCCTGCTCTGTGGCAGGAGGTAGGAGTTTCTGGGCTCTTTTGGAGTGCAGAAAGCATTTAGAAAGGCCAACACATTGTATGCTGTCCTCTGAAACAGGCAGGGCATTGCCAGCATCAAAGGCCTGGAACTGTTCAAGGTCAGGCTGGACAGGGCTTTGAGCAGCCTGGTCTAGTGGCATGGGGCTTGAACTAGATGATCTTAAGGTTCTCTCTAACCCAAACCATTCTATGATTCTAAGATCTCAGGTGGCTTTTCCAAACGTTAAGCTCCATTTTATCTTTTGGGCACTAGGGTGGATGTGCCATGCAGGAGACTTAAATGTCAAGTGAAGCACAAAATGAGTATATTCATGTCTGACTGTGGAGTTTCTAAAGCACTTATCTTGTTAATTTATGCTATGGGAAACAGACAGGATCAGAGCAATAATGCCCCGAGACCTCCCATTTCCACACATGTCCCAGAGCACTTCCTGCTGCAGGCAGGCAGCCCTGGGCCCTGACCACTTGTGCCCACAGCAGATCACCCCATTGCATCAAAATCCAAGCGTCTCAGACAGGGAGAGTGGGCTTTGGCCACCCCTGGCTCCTTTCTGGTTTCCAGCTCTTTGACAGGGTAAATCAAGCCTTTGTCCTGCTCAGCATCATGAGGCCGGGCTTCCTGCAGACAGAGACAATGCCCTCTTGTTAAGGAGTAAGCCTGTGTGGAGGAGGCTGAGCCTCAAAGCACCTTCCAGCACCAGCCCCTGGGACCTGATCTAAGTAATGCAAAGGTGAATGTTAATGGAGGGAAGGATACCTATCTGCTGCTCCTTCTGGAGCCCAGATAAAATAGAGCCACCTACACCAAGCTGGGCTGCATGGCCAGCACAAAGAACACACACCATTTTATCCTTCTGGGCTTAAAGCTGCAGCATAGAAAGGGCAAAGAAGGTCTCAAGTGTGAGCTGGTCAGGCTGAGCCCTCGGGAAGTGACAGTCTAACTTGTGTCAATCAGGGTGAAAGCCAGCAGTGAAGTATCTTTCTTGTCCTCAGCTTGTTGTAGGTCTGCCCTAGGCAGGGAGGACTCGTATCTCTAATCAAGTTCTGTGCAGTTCCAGGCCACCTAGAGGGTAGGGCTTGGGCAGGCATTGGGAAAAGGGAGCAGATACTTCCCTGCCTTTAGGAACAACATTAGGGTATTGCCAAAATGTGCACCTAGCTCTCCTGTGGTATCCCTGCTGCAGTGAGGGAGTGCAGTTTCTCCCCTCTTTAAACACATCAGTAGAAAATGCATAGGCAGGGTTGTCACACTAACTGGACAAGGTGGTGCTACCATATAGGTAATACATACTGATCCAGGCCGGTCTCATCCTGCTGCTGCACTTATGTGGCTGCAGCTTTCCCCTCCCTTGGCCATCCCACCCCAAGAAGAGAGTGGACAGAGAGAACCCCTGGCAAGCTCTGTCCTCTGCACATCCCTGTCTGCCTTCCCTCCCTACATCTGGAGGTTTGTGTTCAGAGACACCACACCATGTGTGTGCTTACTGGGGGGACACCTGTATGACCTGATAGCATTTTTTGGCTAGCTAGCAGCATGCAATGCATGGAGGGTACTGCTGTGATCCATAGCTATAAGTATAGAAAAGAAAGTCCCTGCCACCATGGATTCATAGCTCATCACAGTGCCAAGGCCAGGCTAACAATATCACAAGTGTGTTCTATTCGTGGAAAAGCTTTAGTTGTTCTTCATGGGTAGTCAGTTCCTGGAACTGTTAGGATGAAAAATGGAGCAGCAGCTTCAGCAGCCTGCAGTCTGTAGGCTCAAGTGCTGCAATGGGAGAACCATGGCTGCACAGTTTCCCTAGGACTGATCTCCCTTGGTGGAACAGTTTCTAAAAGCAAAGCTGGTTTACATATCTCTAAGCCCCATGGGTTCAGGTGCCCAAGATCTTTCTGAATCGGTCCAAATAAGTATTTTTCCCCTTCCTGGTAGATAAGAAATATACTGTAAACAACCCAAAACTGTCAGTGATTCAGTCAGTGGGATATGTGTCAGATGTCCCAATTCCCAAAGTAGCACTGCTAAGGTCTGGCTGGTGGCATGTCCCAGCAGCCAGCTTTCCTGGGAAGCTGCTCCTCAAACCACACTCCCACTACAGCACTGCTTCCCAGAGTGCTGCCTATCAGAGGGATGCTGAGAGGTCCCAGGGGTACAGGAAAGGAAGTGTATA
Source organism: Forpus xanthops (assembly GCA_032466535.1). Lineage (NCBI taxonomy): Eukaryota > Metazoa > Chordata > Aves > Psittaciformes > Psittacidae > Forpus > Forpus xanthops. The sequence continues at coordinate 30,063 of JASSUY010036452.1, forward strand.
TGTCTATACCATGGTCCTGGTGGTGGGAATGAGAGCTGAGCATCAACCATGGAGGGTCACTTCACCACCCCCTCCTAAACTGGGCTTCCACTATCACTGCAAGCAATGCTGAACAAATGTTCTGACAAGTGACAGTTTTTTTCCCAGCTCAGCCCTATTCTCTTCCCACCCCTTTTCCCTGTGAGTTGACTTCTGCCTACACAGATGCTTATAGACGAGCCTGAATGCCTTCTCCATTGTGTGCTGATGGAATGGTGAGGTTGTACTGATGCACGCTTTCTTCCCCTGGATTTCTAGGTTTTCCTGCTTGTAGGCAGAGAGCAGCGTGATGCTGTATGACTGAAGTCCCTGCTCACAGTTCAGAAATAATACAGACTACCAAAGCTCACAGCCCAAAAGCTGTGTTCTGTAGGAGCTCCGGCACACATTCATGGAGCAAACCTCTGCAGTAGTGTGAAACGAGATGGCCTCGTGCTGATCTTCATTCAGAGGTTACACTCCACACCCTGGGCTGGAGGGAAGGATGGTGCAGGATGATCCAGTCTCTCCAGCGTGATGACTCTAGCTCAGCTCGGACCTTTCTGTGGGTAGTTTATCAAAGGAAAGAAAAGCAGAACCCACTGGGTGCAGGAGGGATAGCGCAAGCATCCGTTTATAGGGTTAGTGTTTTCCTTCTGCTCTGGAAGACTGACTGTTACTCGCGTTATCAGGACTGTGGACTGAGACTATCTGGTAGCCACAGGCTATAAGGTAGCCCTAGAGATCTTCACCATGAGCAGCCCATATCAGAAGAGGCATTTCCCAGGCGAAACTTGGGAAGGGTGAGAGGAAGAGGCTATCTTTGAAATTTTTAATTAGAAATTAAAGAAGAAAGTCTCAATAAACCTGGAAATCCCCCTTTTATATTTGATACAGCAGCCTCTTCTGGGCCCCCAAGCCCTCAGGGAGGAAGTCATTGTGAAGTGAGATTTAATCCACTTAAAGCTGAGGGGCCAGGGAGGTGGGGACCCAAGGCCTGTCTGCTCTTGTGTAAACCAAAGCATCAACTGAAGGAGCTCATTTGAAGGTAGGCCCATACAGGAACAGCCTCTTGTTCAAAGGAGACCATCCTTTCCCAGGAGCGGGAGCTAAATAAAAGATGACTTTGTCGTACCTACAAGGGCTTGCTGGAGGTGCAGTCTGCAAACAGAGCAGCAAGGTGGTTTCTGTTATAGGAGTTCCTTTGCGTTTGCTGTATCTGCAGAGAAAATCAGCAATGTCATCCAGCAGGCTCTTTTCTGCCAGGAGGAAAGTGTGGCAAAGACTCATACTATAAGCAGCAGCATCGTTTTGGGAACAGTTTCCAATACAAAGTTGACTTTAAAGGAGCCAAGGTACTGCCCTGATTCAGCTTTGATAATGCCAGTACAAATCATCTCTCAGATCCCGCTGATCTCAGATCATGCCCTTCCTACAAGACAAAGGTGAGCAAATGCATGGCAGGGATCATGCAGATGGTTTAACTCTCCTGTTTTTAAATGAACAGCATTTTTGTTAGCATTTACTTCCACATTTACTTCTGCTTGAATATAACTATGTATTTTATGGGCTTAGCATATGATACCCTCTTTCCCGTTGAAATACAGGGTGAAACATGGCCCTACTGGCACGAATCAGTTTGATGCTCAGAATGAAAGCTGCAACGGGTTGAGAGTGATGGGGGTGTTTTATGTTATGAAGATGCTTGAGTGGGCTGTGCCATCAAAAGGATACAGAGTGGAAGCCACATCCTGTCGATTTGGGTAATCCATAAAAGAGCTTTCAGTGTTTTCCCTTGGAGTAACAGCTTTAAATTTTAATAAGCTGTAGTGTACTTTCACCGGATGTCATAAGCTGATACAAAGTTTAAACGGGGTTAAGTAAGTAGGAGCCTTGGAGAAAGGAACATAAAAGACATAAATTATTTCCTCTCTTTCACAAGTTTGTTTCACCAGGTTTATTGAGGGGGATAATATTTAATTCAAACGATTTTTTTCTTCTCTGGATGATTCAGAGGTCAGGGGATGGAGATAACCCTTGAAGCAATGAAATCAATCAAGTTACTAATTCAGGTTACTTTGCCATTTGCCAAGGGTATTTACCAAGTCACAGACTTGTGTACCTGAACGTGATCCGCACAAGCCCGTAACACAAGGATTTGTAGGCAGGATCCTTGAAAGGTCACCCAGCCCACCCCTACCTCCAGGCAGGACCAGCTCTGTGTAAGTCTGTCGATGCAGACCATTGTCCTTGGAGCCTCAGTGGTGGAGAACCACAGCACTGTCACTCAAGAAGCTTCCCCCATCTACAGCAAATGTGCCTGCCTTCACTTTAAGCCCATTACCCCTCATGTTACCGTGGGTGAAAGAGGAGGTCTGGTTTATCTTCTTCCTCTTTTCAGCTCTGGGTGGCACACCTGCTGTCACCGCAGCCTCCCCCAGCCCAGCGGCTCCAGCTGCTTCCTCTTTCCCCTCAGCTGCCTTTTAGATGAGCTACAGCAGACCCAATACCATCCAGAAATACCATCTACGGTGATGCCCAAAGCCTACATCTGCCTTCTGCTTGTTTTCTCTTTGCAAAGGAGGGATAAAGAGGGGTCTGGGTCATGGGATGTGCGGTGTCATGCTTGGAGTTGGGTAATCCTAGAGAGTTTGTTTGCATCATGACCACTGCTCTCACTGCCTGTGCCTTGAAAACAAGCAAGGGACTGTGGACTGAGTTTTTTTCCTGCTGCTGGCAGTGCTATAGAAAACAGAGGTGTAATGGGTTTCACTGTGTTTGTTTTATTTGCTCCTGTGTAGCCCACTGAAATGGCTTCAAAACATTCTCAGCTAAAAGCATCAGCTACTCCATTTTGAACTTAAAAAGTCATTTCTGTACCCAGGAGCTGTACTCATTCTCAGTGGAGTGGGCATAGTAACACGCACTGTGCAGTGGATTGTATCTGTGTGATTATACCCTCCAGGCAACAACCTGGTGCTTAAGAAATGAATCACTCAGAAAGACCAAGGCTGAGGGAATCAGGTTCAGCAATTATAAGATTTGCTTCCAAAAGATCTGGACCAAAGTAATCAGTGTTCCCCCAAGATATGCTTGTCTTAATAGTCAATTAAGTGGTTTGTGTAAGAATATTTTATATCAGTTGATGGCTCCCAACAGTCTAAAGTAGCAGTAACCACACACAAGGACTAGGATTCACAGCATGAGAGGCTGGATGGGTTCTGATGGGCAGGAATAACCAGGAGACATGAGTGAAAACCTGCCCTGGCTAATGATGGCTGTGCCGGTGGGGACAGATCTGCCAGCACAGAGTAGGAGCAGGTTCCTGGGAAATACATCCAGGAAAAGGGAAGAGACAGGACAAGAAGGCAAGAAGTGCGTGAGGGGAAACAGTGGCAGGAAGAGGAAAGAACAAATGAGAACTGGCAAGTTGATAAAAGAACAAAAGGGCTTTGTCTCACATTAAAGGCAGCCAATTACACAAATCATTTTCCCATGTAAGCCATAACTGCTGCTACCCCAGGGATGGTACATGGTTGCAAATGGGAAGATGGGTTCTTTATATTCATAACTGAGTCTGCAAGTGCTCCATCACTATGGCTCATGATGCTCTGAGCCACATCAGGCAAGTGGAGAAATTGAGACTCGATTGTGCAGATAGCTGTAATCCCTGTTTTACAAACTGACCGTCCATCTGTACGTGGGAATAAGTCATCAGCTAGTGGAACAGAAAGAAAGTGGCTTCTAAAAGGAGACAGGAGGCTCAGTTTATTCCTCTTTCACTCCTGACAGCGGCTGTTGACAGCAGCTCGCAGCAGTCAGCGGAGTCACATAGGTATGAGTCAGGTAAGAATCAGATGTAAGCCTGAGATTCCCTTTCAGCCTGATTTTCAGAAGTGCTGAGCGCAGGCAGCTCCCATTCAAACCAAGGCACCGTTTAGCTTAATTCTGGTTTACGGCAGCAGAGCTGCGAATATAAACCACATCTGAGAGGCACCTGGGCCATAATAAGTAAGAATTTGTTTGGTTCTCCCTAATTGTATAGGCTGTGGCATGCATTTTTCCTTATTCTTTGGGAATAGTTGCTTATGATTACGGATTTGTTACAGAATGTAGATTTAAAGTGAAAACTGCATGAACTCTTTTTTCATTGAAAATACTCAAGCAGTTACTGATCTATTTATTAACTTCCTGGGGTAAGAAGAAAGATTCAAGCTTAACATCGTATCTATGGGGCCATAAAGTGAGGGGGGTGGTTGTCATGACACAAAGTCTGTGTATGAGAGTGCTTTACACCCTCTAGAATCAGCTTTTGGCAATGGGATTTTCTGCTGAGACTGAGAGAAACCTGATGTTCGTGATTTGGTGTGCTCTTTAGTCTTTGTCTCGAGAGTGACCAAGTCATGACACTGATGAGGTCTCAGCTTGACAATCCCCTATTGCCGCGGCTCGGCTTTCCTTAGCTCAGGGTATAAATTGACCTGTCTTCCAGCTCTCCATTTACCGGCACAAACTTATCTCAGTGCTTGTGCTGTAAGCGTTTTGACATCAGCCACACCGAAATTAGAAACTGAGGTTATGGAAAACTTAATAACATTAAAGAAATGCCAACCCATCTTCTCTGCTGTCTTGGGCTGTGCTTTGTTCCTCTGAGGCATTCCTTGCATTTCACAACCGACCAGAGGATGGGGGCTCAGGATTCTGCCCCAGCACTGATATATGATACAGCTCTGGCCCCAGCCTAGGATCCCACAACGTTTATGGATCTCCTGTGTGACCCCTCATCTGCCTTCCCTCCGGTCCCCTTTCCAGGAATAAGATTGCTCACTGACTTTCTCTCACCTTTGGTCTTGGGGTTGACTCTCTGGGGAGACAAGTACACTTGTAGCCCCCAGCACAGGGCATCCCTTGTCTCAGCTCAGACAAGCTGAGCTCTAGAAACTCAGCTGATCCTGTCTTTTCCTCCCCAAGAAACACATTTCCCATTCATTTAATCACCTAAGCCCCCTTTAAAAGCTGCTTTTGGGTTGTATTCTCTCCAAAAGGCAGCATTTTGCCCTAGAGCCGTGCCTGCTGGCTGCTCCCCCATGCATGCTGCGCCCTGGGAGCTTTTACATGGGGTGGGGGTTCAGTTGAAACCCCAGCAGCTGGAGCCTCTCCTCCCCAGCTGCAGGGAGGGCTTCCCTGCATAGCACTGTGAACAGGCAGAAACAAAGAGCTCGGAGAAGGTGGGGAGGGGAGAAGGGAAGAATGAGCTGGGTTAGGGGAAATACAGCCTGGAAGAAAAGGAAAGGACCAGTTGATCTGAAAGCCCCGATAAAAGCCCAAGACAAAGGACGAAAGAGCCTGGAGATTATCAAGGGGAAGCGGGAGGAGGAGCAGAAAGATGCAGCAGACACGAAGTGGGAATGATGTAAAGTACTGCAGGGAGGAGGGGAGTTTCCTACCTAAAGCAGAGGGTGGTTTAAGTTACTCAACCACCTCCGCTTACAGGAATCGAGCCCCTTTCTCCCTTCTGTCTGGGAGCACCTGACAAAAGAAGGAGCTGCTCCAGCAGGCAGAAAAGTATCCCCGTCCATCCCACAGCCCTGACAGCATCAGCCCGGATTGCTCATCTATTTCCAAGTACAACCGAGTCATTTCGCTGGTGGGCAGAGAAGTCAGGGGCACTCTGCGTGTCCAGCACCCCGCAGTGAGGAAGCATTAGTACTGCTGTTGTTAGCCTCGTTATTTTCTTCTAATGAAAAGGTGGCCATGACTCACTCCATTAAGAAACAAAAGCAGAGCTGTAATCTACTGAAAGGCAGTTGTTTGGATGCTGGGCATTAGGTGTGCAAATCAGGAAGGTCAGCTGCAGGTCATGTCTGGTCATGTTCACCCTGCCCAGGACAGGCCGAACTTCAGGTATTCCCCACAGAGGTTATTTGCTGGGGTGGTGTGGTTTGCCCCCTTCACTTCAGCCAGGGATGGGGGGGGGAAGCTCTCTTTCCCACCCCTCCACATCTCACTTGGATTTCCTGAGAGGAAATGATGCTCTCGTGTGACTCCACTGGCCCCATGCTTCCTCCCGGAGGGAGCAGCACTCTAGTGCCTGCCCACAGCCTCTGTTCCCCTCTTTGTGCTGTACTGGGACCAGTGCTCCAGCTGGGCTGCTACTGGGGGGCGAGCCCCCAGGGAGCCAGGCTGCTTCTCAGGGAGGAAGAAACCTCTCCTGAGGCTGGGAGGCAGGAAAGGTGGGTTGTGTTCAGGGGGTTTCCCATGAGTGGGATCACTGTGCCCTTGTCAGTGCCAGAGTGCCCCCCTGATGACAAATACAGGGGAGGAATCAGCCTGCCCATGGGATGGTGTGAAGGTTTTCAGCACGGCTGTGGCCATGGCTTCTCATGGTGGGGATCTGGTTCTGGCAGGGCCCACACTGGCACATGGGAACCCCCAACCCAGCCATGCAGCTCTGGCCATGTCCAGGGTGGCTGCAGGAGCAGGGAAGGAGCTGCTTTGCATGCCGGCAGTGGCCAGGTGAAGCACCCACGCTAAGGCGCTCCGTGAACATCTGCCCCTACCCACAAGCTGCTTCTATTTTTGTTCCATCTCATACCCTGAGTGACTCAGAGGAGGGGAAAAAGGGGGTCAGGTTAGAAGGATTCAGCCGGGGGCTGCGGGGGGGAGGGTTGAAAGAGGAAGAGGAGGAGAAGGTGCTTCGAAACCTGTAGTTGCTTTTCTTTTAATCAGCCTGAACCTTTTCCTCCGCACTCAGTCTCTTTCATGCTTCTCTGTTTCAGCTGCAGGCAATCTGAGGCAGTGATGGCACTTCCTGCCTCCTGTTGAGGTGAACATACTTTCAGGGCACCATCAGAATAAATGACGTCCTGCTCTTAGACAGCTCCACTGTAATCTCTGGGGCTGTGGTGAGCTGGAGCTCATCCTTCTGCCCAGCTCCTTCCAGGAATTTCCAGTTTTCATTTTGGTCACTTTGCAAGACTTATCTACAAGGAAAAGGCAAGTGCCCAATTTCCTAATTCCTGTGTGTCTCAGTATCGTGACTCCTGGCTGCAGGCAGAGGTTGTCATGTATATCCTGCAGGCCCATGAGGCACAGTGTCTCAGCCTCAAAGCCCACCACAAGGAAAGGGGATATAAGACTCCCCCAAACTGCCATGCAAGCAGTATTTCCATTGTAGGTGTCCCCATCCCTGACCTGCTCTCCAAGCACTCATTCATTCTGCAGAAGTGGCACGTCTTGCTTTGGCCCAAACTGTTACTCCTCGTTTCCTCCTTTGCTGCCAGATAACCGCATCCCTGAGGATGTTCCCCGGGCAGTCCGTGCCTATCGCTGCGCTCGGGAACAAGGGGAACTGAAACCCCCCTTCGCACCCTGGTGTGAGAGCGCTGCCGCTCCTCCTTCCGCTCTCCCGGGGCAGGGGTGATGCCGGGATGAGCCTGGGGCCGATGACTGGAGGATTTTTGCGGTGTTTTTCATCTTCCTCTGCCTCCAGCCTGACTAACCCTGCCTGCGCGCCCGCGGAGGGAGGGGATCCCCGCCAGGGAGCGGTACACCCGGGCGGCGCGGGGCGGGGGATGCCCATATTTGGCAAGCGGGCGCGTCACTCCCCTTATATGGGCAGTGTCGTCACGGCCCGGCCTCCCATTCATATAAATGCCCGCTGGCGGCGGCTGGGATTCCCTGCCCGGGCTCGGTGCGGAGCCGCGGTCCCTCTATCCCTCCTATCCTATCGCCACGCTCCCTCCATCCCTCCCATCCTGTCGCCACGCTCCCTCTCTAGCCCCGGGACTCCCCAACCGCCGACCCTGCTCCTGTTCCGCGGCCGGCATGAAAGTCACATCCCTCGACTGCCGGCAGCTGAGGAAGCTCCTGCGGAAGGAGCCCTCGCGCTGCCTGGTGCTGGACTGCCGGCCCTACCTGTCCTACTCGGCCTCCTGCCTCCGCGGCTCGCTCAATGTCAACCTCAACTCCGTGGTGATGCGGAGGGCCCGCGGCGGGGCTGTGCCCCTCCACTTCGTGGTGCCCGACGAGACGGCCCGGTCCCGGCTGCTGCTGGGCGGCGAAGGGGCGGCGGGGAGCGCTCGGCTGGCGGCCGTGGTGGTGCTGGACCAGGGCACGGGACACTGGCAGAAGCTGAAAAAGGATAGCACGGCACAGATCGTTCTCAACGCCCTGCTCTCCAGCCTGCCTGAGGCTGGGGCCAGGGTCTGCTTCCTGAAAGGTGAGAGGGGCAGGGGAGAACGGGAGGTTGGGGGCTTGGGAGGGTGGTGCGGATAGACCCCCAGAGCTCCTCCGGCTGGCGGCGGCCCCGTGGTGGTCCAGTCCCTCCTCAGCCACCACCGCCCCACGGTTAACCTGGTTGTTGGTGGAGGGCAGGGAGGTAACGCCGGGATTTCGTTTCTTTTCCACCCACTGGACATAAATCCCGGATAGACTCAGCGGGCTGAGCCGACATGCCTTTCCGCTCACCCCCGCCGCGCGTTTAATAAGCTGATGGAAGGGAAGAAGAGCAAAAGTTGAGGATTATCAAAGGGAGAAGGGGGCGAGAGGGATCGGGGCTGCGTGGACAATAAAATCAGCCCCTTGGGGAAACAGAGAACCGAAGCTACCACTTCTCGTTCTCCGCCCGGTGACAAGAGGCAGCTCGTGGTGAGAGCCCGGGGATCCTTGCCTGCTCTTCCACCCTAGAGCTCTGTCTCTTCATCGGACATACCGAGACTGGCAGAGGGAGCCCTTAGCAGAAAGTCCGGGGCTTGTCGAGGGACAGAAATACCTCCTCACGTGTATTACAGCCCTTAGATCGCGGGTCTTTGTTTTTCTTCCGTGTAACCCGGGGACAATAAAACGATAAAAAGAAATCTCAGCCCGCCCTTCCCCTGTTCTCCCACCCCTGCCTCCCCTCCGATCCTCCACGGAGCGTCTTTGTCCCTTGGCCCTCCCTGTTGTTCTTGCCCCCTCCCCGCCCAGTGCTTCCCCCCGCAGAGGGGCAGTGCTCGGAGCCCGCCCGTGCCACAGCACGCTCGGGGCAGCGGGGACCACGCCGAATCCGGGGTTCCTAAACACCCCCCTTTGCCATATCCCGAGGCCACAAATGGAGGAGAAAATCAGGCGATGTTTCTTGGATAAACTCTGCTCCTGTGTCCTCACTGGCCCGGGTTAATTCAGCCCTGTTAAGCATTTTGTCATGCTAGTTCTTGTCCTGATGTGTTCAGTTTGGTCTTCTATAACTAGCACTGCCCCGAGTACATCCCCGCCGGGGTAGAGGCACCTCCAGCCTGGTACTGCTCGGTGCACGAGGAGGGCCCCCCCTGCCTGCCCCTGTCCCCCTCAAAAGCACTAGTTGTACTGCTGCAAGGCAGGGATACTTGCACTGTGCTGGGGAAGTCAAACCCTTAGGGTCCTCATTAAACACTTTCAGGGTCACACTGGGAAGTCTGTGGCAAACCAGGGTCTGAGTTAAGCTCTACTGACTCTCAGCCTGCTCGCTTAAGTGCGAGATCGTCCTCTCCTCATGGACCAGCTCCAGGCTTTGAAGTGGTTGCTGTGGCTGTGGGCAGTTTATCCGAGGTGGGGGTTTGGTGTGGGCTCTACTTTGTGCCTCTTGTGTATTGCAAAGTGTCTTGAAAGCATTCCCCCTTCATGGATGGGAAAGTTTCCTCCTTTTCCTGATGCTGGAAGTGCTCTGGGTGCCAGGATCAGGCCCATGAAGTTCACAGTTCCATTTAAGGTCCAATGCAGCCCGAGGAGCTGGTGACTCAATGGGCAGCACTGGTGATTCACCAGGACCACCCGACCCCCCGGAAGCTGTTGTGATTTGGGGGAAGGTTTTTGTGCAGAGGGGATATAAATCATGAAGCAGTGGGTGCTGATCAGAATAAAGGGTCTTCTGTGGCTCTGTAATGCCAGCTTTGCAAATAATGGGCTGTAAAACCATCAGGAAAATAAAACCTCCTTGAGGTTCCCTTTGTATTCCTGTTCTCCCTAAGAATGGAAGAGCTGGGAGGAGCTGTTGGCAACTTAAGGGTGGTCTTACCTTGGTCAGGTTGGATGGGGCTTGGAGCAACCTGGTCTAGTGCAAGGTGTCCCTGCCCACAGCAGAGGATTTGGAACGGGATGGTTTTTAAGGTCTCTCCCAACCCAAACTGTTCAATGATTCTATGATATGAGCAGGTTTCCCCCACAAACATGGTGAGCTGGCCCCAAGCAGGGGACAGCTAATGTAGGCAAGTAGAGGCCAAATGGCAGAGCAGGCCCTATTCTGTCCCTCACTTTCTTCCTTTAAAGAGCTGAGCATGTCATAGCTTTCATCTGTGTAGGTGCAGTTTCATTGTGGGTGAGCTTCAGCCCCAGTGCAGCACTGGTTGTGTGGTGGAGGGAAGATCATGCAGCAAGATAAAATAAGGACTCTTCCTTTGGTGCTGACAAGGATTCTATTATCTATTGATTAAAACTAAAGCACAGCCCAGCTCTCTGCGATGAGCCATCTAGTATTTGCAGAAATGACCTCCGGGAAGCTAGGTTGAGTGGGGAGGGGGAAGAGGAGATTGCTGGAGGATGGGATGAGGAGATGACTCACTGTAAGAATGGCCTGCAAATATCCTGATCCTCAAGGCTTGTAATTAACCATTCACCAGCTGCATGCGTTTGCTGCCCCAGAGACATGAGCCATGCATGTCTGTTCGAACACACACGATGATTTGGCTGGGGTGGATTTCTGTGTTCATTCAAGAGTAGAAACAACACAGGGAGTCAATGGCTATTTATATAAGCATATTTTTCCTATGCAATGGCAGTAGTTGGGAGCTGGGGAGGAGATAAGGTCAGCTATGCAAAACAAGAGGATTTAAAAGTCTTCCCCGTGAAGGGCAGTTGGAGATCAGGAAAGTGGAGGAGTGTGGAGAGCTGCTTGGGTTTACTGGCTTTTCACACTGCAGGTCGTTAAGGATATCATTTCATCGACCCAGTTGTTGTGGATATCACTTTATCACACACACAAACACCTCCCCTTATGGTCTCCATGTTCCCTTGACGGCTTGATCCGCAGTGAGCTCTGGGGCGAGCTGACTGCATGTGGCTGGGGAGTAGGAGGAAAGGTGCAGGTGCTGGGTGCCAACTCACTGCCAAGTCACCCTCCAGCCCTCCGTCATGGAAAACACTTTCATCACCTTCAGTAGGCTTTGGATCGTGCCGGCCTCTTGCAACAAGAGGACCCCACGGCAGAGCTGAGTGGGCGACTGCAGCACGTCATGAATTCAAGCACACATCTGCTCAAACATTGCAAACCAATGACACAGCAGTGTTATGGGGCTGAAATGTCAAGGTACCAGGCAGCCTGTGGTACGGGCCCTGCAGCTGCTCAGATCTTCAGCGCTTCCTTTTGTTTCAAAACCCTTCCTTGCACCGGGGCACCCGCACTGACCCCACTTATCAGTGAAACAGTTGCAGGTGAATGAATCACGTTGGGGTTTTGCTTTCTGAGCCTTGTTTACTTGAGGGCCCTGCTCTGAAGGGTTATTGAATCTGACTGTTCAAGAGCTTTCGCAATTCATTTCTGTTCTGAAAGAGCACAGGTGGCAGACATGTGGCACGCCACTGACGTTTCCAGGCTGCTTCTGCTACCTGGCTTATTCCCATTCATTTTACAGATCCTGTGTTTCCATGCAGTGTATTCCCAGCTTGGAAACAGGCTGATATAGCTGACGACAAACTTTGAGTAACAATATAATAACAGGATTAATTCCTTTTCATTAGCAGTGCACTGAATGGAATGAATGCAGTCCTTAACCATGCAGAATAGCTCATGTGGGGCTATTCAGCTGTCAAGCGCTGTCACAGGATTTCATTAAGTTTTATAGCTGTTATTTAATAGATTGGTTTCAGTGGGACTGTCTTCATTACCTCGCTGTCTCGTGCATTGTGGTGATTAATGACACAGTTGCAAGCATCCCCCTCTTGTGCTTATGTCCATTCAGAAATGCAAGTAAAATATTTCTTATGTTGTCACAGTGTAAATAGTAATGACAGATTTAGAGAAGATGAGTCCTGAGCACAGAAATCTCCATCTCAAACACTGGGAATACTGCTCTTACATAAAACCTGGGGGAGGGAGTTTAGTCCCTGCTGTACTGGAGTTAATGGTTGATAGATTCGACAGAATTACATTCACTAACAGTTTTAATCTGGATCCACCAGCTTTTGGCAAGTTAATAATTGTCAGCAGTAATAGAGGTTTTACTTTGGGTGCCTGAAGCCTTTCAAAGGCATTTCCCAGGGGAACACTATTCCTCATTAACCCCCTGGGGCCCATCACTGTCAGTGTTATCCCCCTGCATTGCAACCGATGGAGACTCATTTCTCCTCTGGTTAATTAAACCGGTTTTGGAAGCACAAACATTCATATCTTCCTTTGTCTTTTTCCCTTTTTCTCCCTAGGGGGTTATGAAACCTTTAACTCGCAATATCCTGAGTGCTGTGTAGATGGAAAACTCATTTCCCTGGAGAGGACTGAGGCAGAGAGAAACCTTGCAAGCCACTGTGAGAAGCAGAGCACCAACCACAAGCCTGCTTATGACCAGGTATGTATCATGGCTGTGGTGAGTGACCTTCCCCTTGGGTCTTCTTTCCACTACATCCGGGCTCTGAACGATGGCATGTTGTCAGTGGCCCTTGTGCTGGCATGGGCTGTCAATAAGTCATCACAGACCAGGTTGACAGCCCATGTGTTGAATAAGATGTCCTGGTCAACAGTGCCTCTGCCTGGCTTCAAAATTAGGCAATAGAAGGAGTAAAAACACCCTGTCCCACCCCCAAACTGTATTTGTGTCCCATCTATCACACAGCCAGGCAGCAGCTCGTGTCTCCCCAGGAGACTTAAAATGGGTAGGTGAGAGGTTGTCAGGAGCATCATTTTCCAGCAGGTAAAGTAGTATGCATTGCTTGAGCCTCCTCTTGACAGCCCAGGAGGAATATGAGCCAGGTGGAAGGGGCCATGGCTCTGAGACCACTTCTGAAAAGAGGCAGTCACTCCTGGAAGCCACCTTGGGCAAGGGAAGAGGGGTTTCCACAGGGGAAGTCACTGTACACTGGCCCAGCCTGGGGAATACGTGTGCTCTGAGATGTCATCCTGTGGTCAGGCTGCTTCCGCTGGGGTGTGCATTTCCTGGCCCTTGGGGGAGCCCCTTGTGGTGCCCCCCTGCATCTCCCACCGCAGGCTCCATCCGGCTGCCCTGTGTGGCTCCTGCCTGTCCCCGGTGTGTGAAACCTGCAGTGGGGGCAGCTTTGGGGGTGAAAAGCTGGTTTCTCACAACTGGGGGCTGGCAGCAGCGCTTGTGCATCATGGAAAGTTACCTGTGATCTCAAAACCCTGGTGTCAGGCGATGGCTGGGTTTGTTTCTTTCAGTCTCGTCACCCAGCCTTTGCTTGTGCTGAGGAAGGAGGAACCGAGATGACATCTCAGGGCGGGTGACACAGTGGGTGCTGCTCTCCAGGCAGGTGTCAGGGGACGGGGAGCTCCAATTTTATTGCTTTGCATCAGGTTTAGAGGCTTAAGCGGAAGGGCTGAGCCCTAGGCTGAGTTAGAGCAGTGTATTCCTCTGTTCTCCTTCCGTGCTTGGAGATGGCTCCCTGCCTCGCCTGTGATTTGATAAAGCCTCAGAGGGAATAGACCTCTAGCATCTGAAAGTGCTTTGGTTGCATCCTGAGGGGCAACACTTTAAAGAAAGCCAGAAACATCCTGCACGTGAGTGGGCTGGATCTGACTTTGTGCTTCACAGATGTGGATAGGAAAATGAAAACCTTCTTGCTGCGTGGGCTTTGCCACTGCAGTGATTTGCTGGCCAGCAGCACTGGGGTCCAAAAGCATCAGCGGGAGAGGGAGCGGGCACCCACGCAGGGTATCAAGACTTAGATACTCTTGGAAACGAATTACATGTTTCTACTCCCTCTCTTCCAGGGTGGTCCAGTCGAAATCCTGCCTTTTCTCTACCTTGGTAGTGCCTATCACGCTTCCAAGTGTGAGTTTCTCGCCAACCTGCACATCACGGCCCTGCTCAACGTCTCCAGGAAAAGCTCGGAGTCCTTCAAAGACCAGTATTGCTACAAATGGATCCCAGTGGAGGACAGTCACACAGCAGACATCAGCTCACACTTCCAGGAAGCCATCGACTTCATTGGTAGGTACAAATGAACACATTTCCAGACCTTCGTGCATTTTGAAGTCATTTATTTTAAAAGATGTGTTGGTGGGAAGGACATGTAACTTTGTGTATGCTCCCAAACGTCCAGCAGAAGTTTATGCTCTCTCCTTCCTGAGTGTTTCTCTTGGTAGAGGGTTTTCTATAAGGAAGGAAGGAAGGAAGAGGGACATTCAGAGCAAGTTTTTTGTCCTCCCCAGACTGAGAGGCTCAGGAAAGGAAATGCCTCCTCTTCACTGCCATCAGGCAGATGAGGCATGTAGCTGGTTAGATTCATTTTCAAAGCAAGCGTAGGTGTAACTTCAGCATGACAAGGAGCAAAGAAGTGTGGTTGAGTAACACCAAAGTCTATTGACTTTTATAAAGGAAGAAAACCATATTGCTTCCTTGTTCTTGCATACCAGACCCAGTAAAAGCCAGGTAAAGCAGAGTCAGTTTATTATTTTGCTCTGCTGAGATATCCTAAGTCAGTGTCTTAGAAATCTAGTACCTCCTCTTATCATAGAGCTCATTCCATTGCTCGTTTTGTTCATAACAGTGTCCCACCCTTAAACACCTGGATGCAAAGAAATGAGGAGGCCTTCAGAAAACTCTGGGCCATCCCTCTCAAATCTCCCTGTATGAGGCTGGGGAGGGGAGTGCACAGCAGCCCTGGCAGGTAGCACAAGGGAGAGACTTCTTGAGAGGTATAGGGTGGTTTAGTGGGGTGGAGCAGCTGGAGGGAGGGTGGTGGTGAAATAGGTGCTGTTCCTCTCCAGGAACATTCAAGAGAGAAACAGAATAAAACCCTAGTTACAGACTCACTGGGCTCATTGCTCAACTGAGTTCAGTCCTTCATCAGTGCAGGCAGAACTGCAGAAACCTTCCCTTCTTGGTAAGGGACTTTTCTTAGCTCTCAGGGAAAGGATAATTGATTACGTTCTTCTGTCCCATCCTCAGGCCCTTCTGATAATTGAGTCAATTGGAAACTTCCCAGATTGAGGATTACTTTAGTTTCACTTTCTTTTAAAACTGGGTGTGTGGTGTCAATGCTGTGGATGACTCAGGTCCATGTCTTCCTTATTTTGTGCAGTAGTTAAATATAACCGGTTGTGGTGGCATCAGTCCCCAGGCAGACAACTGAAGATAGGCAAATGATAACTTGCTCAGCTCTGCATTGTTCCACTGAGTGCTACACTCAACTCAGTTATCCGCAGTTTGGAACTTGAACATATTGCTCAAGGCAATAGAGCAGAGAATGTCTATTTTTGAACTGTATTTTTTGTGTTTATTTTAAGCACATTCTCTTTAATAACAATCATTGTGTTGTGTGAGTAACCACAGTGGCTCCTGTTGTGTAAAATGGGTGCTTTGCATAAGCCTTTTATGTCCTGACTTGAGTCCAAGCATCCTTTAACCAGGCTGTAATTAGTAACTGCCTACCAGCCCTTGTGTGCTTTGTGGTGAGGCCCCAGGGAGTGAGCTCAGCTTCTCCATACCGAGGGCTCAGCACTTGGTACTGCCATGTGCTGCTAACCAGCCAAACAGAGAGTTAGGCTCGGACTTAAAAGTCCTGGTTTTCTAGCAAAGCTGATGGGAGGAAGGCAGCCCTGCAGCATCTGAAAGACCTGATGGACTGGGCTTGGGTCAGCACTTTGAGCTGCAGGCAGAGAAGTGAGAGTACAGCAAACACAAGCATTGCCCAGATACCTGATCTCTATCTTACAATGCTCTGCAGAGTCAGTTGTTCCAAAAAAGAAGTAGGCATGTGGGAAGGAGATAGGGAAGCAATTTCCTAAAAAATACAGAAACAACCAAATCAGGATGCACAGATTCTGAAACCAAGTGCCATCTGCAGCTCAGCTCCATCTCTGAGTTTTGTCCCTCTTCTCTTTTAATCTCCATGTTACCCTTAATACTCAATGGAGGAATAATCCTCTCCTTGCTGGTGGACTGGCTGTGCCTTCAGTGCTGGGTGCATGCCACAGTGTCCTCTGCATCCCCAGTGACAACTGATGACCGCAACACCTTTTTTCCCCTAGATTATGTCAGACGCATGGGGGGCAAGATCCTGGTGCACTGCGAAGCAGGGATTTCGCGCTCTCCCACCATCTGCATGGCATATCTCATGAAGACAAAGAAGCTCCGTTTGGAGGAAGCCTTTGATTACATCAAGCAGCGCCGGAGCCTGATCTCGCCAAACTTCGGTTTCATGGGCCAGTTGCTACAATACGAGTCAGAGATCTTGTCTTCCACCCCCAGTCCCCCTGTTGCCTCGTGCAAAAGAGAAGCTGCATCTTTCTTTGCTGAAGAACTGACCTTAGGCAAAGACTTTGAAGGCTCCTGTTTCGCCTTTCCTACCTCAGTGTTGAGTTCTGTGCCCATCCACTCTCCTGTCCACCAGCTGAAACTCAGCCCGATGACAGCATCTTCATCCTGCTGAAACACCCTGGGAGACCGGAGCTGGTGCGGTTCTCTGCTTCTGTGACCCCCAACCAGAACATTTCATGAACGTGCAATAGAGAAACCTCATCGACTTGGTCTGAGATGGAGTGGTTGTCATGGGTCATACTTCCCATGTGCTGGGACTGTGAGACACAGGTGTGGCAGGTTCTCTGAACTTTTATGGTCCTTTTTTTTAAACAAGAAAGTGCTTTTTTAGGTTTTTATCCAGAGTGTGCACCCACTACTGTATTCCCAGATTCCTTGGGAGCAATGAGAAACCCATTTAGTATGTTCTCAGTTCCCACCTCCTTCCCTTCTTGTTTTTTAAAAGACCCTTATTTAACGTTTCAAGCAATAAACAGCAGCAGCAGGAAGGAAAGCAAAGTGAAAAGCATGACCTTTGCATCCGCAGGGGTGGTGGGAGTGAATATTTGTTCTGGTTTTCCTCCCGCTTTCCTCCTCCCCTCTCCTGTGTCATGTTTCAGGGAGCAAAGGGCTGGGGTGGTGGGAGGGAGCTGCTTTCCCAGGTGAAAACCCCCTGTCCTGCTCCAGCCTCTGAAGTGTCAGGTATTGACCATAGTGTAACTGGATACCAAACTAGACCATGGATCCATTCAGGTGTTGCATTTCCTGTACTTCTGCATTTGCCTTTGTACTGGATGTGCTTTTAACTAAGGCGGAGGACTTAAGAAGCTATCAGGCTACCCTGCTGAGCTATTATCCTCCCATCTGTTATTTAAGAACAGCCCTAGAATACTTGAATGTCTCAAATCCTCTGTTCCAGTTACTTCCCATCAGATAACACTGTAACTGCTGGATTTTACACCAAAAAAACCTGACAAGCTCCAAGCCAACTCTTTCTCCATCCGTTCTCATGTGTTCTTAACTTGTATCATGTGGTCAAGTGGTCTTGTTCAGTGTTACGTGGCTTTTTAGTGTGTGTGTATGTGTGTGGTCACCTTCTAGCCAGCCTTTGTCTGTGAAAACCAGTTTCTCTCTCTTTGGCTTCTGTGTCTGCAGGGAGTTCAGAATGAGCGTCTCTCTTTGTCTGTTGACCTTCTTATTTTTTGTAATATGTAATCTGTATGGGAAATGGCAATAATTTCCAGGACATCTCATGAATGTGAAAGAAAACCTGCAATGGGTTTTTATGGAGTGTAAAGAATAATAAAGGAGAAAAAGAATGCCAGGAAAAGAAAGCTGTTTGTGTTTGGATTGAGCTGCTAAAGTGCTTTGGCAAAGCTTGGTGGCCACAAAGGTCACCTGAGACAAAGTGCCATGGCCCGAAAGTGATGTAAGGAGGTAGAAGAGGAGGGCGAGCATCACTGGGTTCTGCTGAAAGCCTCTAAGGTGCATCTCTAAGGAGGGGAGACTGTGAGGGGGAGGACTGTTTTAAGCAGAATGACATGAGTCATGGTGGCGTCACTTCCCAGCAGCCAGGCAGGAGCTTCTGGTTTGATTCATGCATGTTTTATATAAGATTTACCATCTTGCTGAAGATCTGAACTAGGCACAGCCCCCACTTCCTTCCTGAGCAAGTGCCATGGGATGCTGCATGTAATGGTCCCCGGTGTGATGCTCACGGGTGGTCCGTGGCACCTTGAGGTAGCTTTTGGAGGTACCTCAAGGTGCCACAGACAACCTGTGAGCATTACACCGGGGACCATTACATGTGGGTGTAATGCTCATCTATTCATTTCTTTAAATGGAAAGAATTCGAAGTGCCAGCGTCTCTGAGCCATTTCAGCCTCCTTTTTGGAAGGAAGATTTTAGGCTCTTCCTGGCTTATCGCTGCAGCACATTTGTAATTTGCAGTTCCAAGTTATTAAGTTGAAAACTTTATGGTAGGTGTTTCGATTACAAAGCAACTCTAAGCTTTGTGGAGCTCATATCTTCATAACTTTTTACCCCAAGAGAAGCAAACCTGACAGGGGAGAAGCTGTCACCGGAGATGAGCCTTGGATTTCTTCCCTATGTTAGTGGGATGTAGCAGCAGTCCTGCCTGGGCTCTGGGAAGCATGAACATGGGAATATGGTCCAGGAAAAGCAGATCAATTAATGTTCTGAAAGATCTCATTGCTCTCCTTGGAGAACTGGAAAGTGCTCTCAGCTCCCACAAGCACCCAAGCAGAAAGGCTGCAGGATTAGTGACAGTGTCTGCATCCTGGAGAGTTGCTACCTTGACAGAAACAGAGCAGCCACCAGCTGTCATCAGAACACTATAAAATCCCTTCTTGGGGAATGACCAGTTTTGTTCCTCAAGGACAAGGAAACTGAAACCTTTTGTAGAGCTGGTGCTGTTTGCCACGGGAACCTTCAGAGCATGAAGCAATGGGCTGAAGGGGTTAATGAAGGGGCTGCTGGCCTTGGAAGATGCAACCACAGCGTGGAAAAGGCAAAAGGCCAGGAGAAGGAGCAAGGGTATTTAGCAGAGAGGGCAGGGAGCTGCTCTGGTTTTGGAGAGAGATTCTCATCCTGAGTTTTAATACAGTGTGTTGGCGATGGTGCTGGCAGAGGGAGATGCTGGGCTGGGATTCAGCAAGGATGGAGGGCCAGAGCCCTGTGGGAGCCTGAAGAGGGGTGATTGTCATGCCTGGGCAGAGGAGCCTGAGGTTTGTGCCCCTGCTCAGGGAACAGTTCAGTCTGCTTGGTTAGTCCCAACCCGTGTCTCCTCCTTGCAAGAGGAAGCCCCAGAATCCAGGGCAGAGCAGGATGTAAATGCTGCCTCCCAGAGGAATGTGCTCTTGTCTGCTTTGCTTTTTCAGTGCTAATGTAAGACCTCTGCCCCCAGCTCAGCTCCTTGCCTATCCCATCTCACCTCCCTGAGGGGACATTACAGCCATCTGACTGCAGGGTTTTGGTATTAGAGTATGTGTTCTCCTCCCTCTCTGGCCATGCTGCTGCCACGGACAGGGAGGAGCTGAGGATCCCAGCTTCAGTGTGTGAAGCTGAGTGTGACCAATCAGAGTGGAACCCACCTGGCAGATGGGATGAGTGAGTTTGAACTGCATGGGTAAGGTAGGAGCCCTGGTTCTCTGCTTCCAGATACCAACACACAAAAGCTATCTCCATCCTTAGGGAAAGGAACAGCTACAATAGTGTTTTTGTGACTCATGTGCTGAGCAAATTCTATCAGACTGGGTAGGATGGAAGATGTAGCAGGCTTTCTTAGCCAAGATGGGCTTGGGTTTGGGTGGTTCTTTCCTAAGGCTAGAAGTTCGATTCAGGCAGATGTGTGGGGAATGTCAGAGCTGCAGAATGAGGATTGACAGTAATGGGGGCTGAACTGGCTGGTTCAAGATACCTGTGTCCATCTGCCAGCTAAAGCCTGGCAGAGGAATAAGGATCTCAAAACCCGATTGAAAGTAGAGACCTACATAGATGTGACAGTAAGAGGAAGGCTAACACAGGATGATTTCAGACATTACACAAGCAAGTAAGAGAAAGATGCCAGGAATACTGTAGCCTTAGGCAAAGCTTTGATTAGAGTTTATCCCTTATGATACCTGAATTGAAAGGAGATGAGAGGAAGTGTTACAAAAAAGGGGAATTTGCAGGTTATGCTGCCCATGGAAATGCTGCTTCAGCGTTGTGCTGGGATGTGAGCATCTCTCTCCCTTAACACACCTGATGGTGCACATATATGTCCTGGACTTCTTGGTGTCCATTAGGGAACGTTTCAGACCCTGGTGTGGGACTAAACAGGGCTTGTACCACTGTTTAGTGGTCCCATGTGTTTAGGCTTGCAAAGAGCAGTCATGTTGCAAGCACAAGTGCTGATGCTCAGCCCGTCTCTATGTTGCACATGCTGCCTTTCCTCTCTGCCTTCAAGACAAGCAAACTCTTCAGTAAACTGCCACAAAAATTACATGTCTTGACATGCTTGCAAAACACACTGTGATGAGATATGAGGTGGGGGTGGATGGGTGGGTGTTATCCTTAAGTGTCCCTATGTGTTCTTTTATTCCATATAATTTGACGGTGTGATTTCCAGCCTATGCTGATTACAAAGGCTTCTCCTTCTTCTCTGATTAAAGGACTTTCCAAAAGGCAGAACAGCTAAAATTCACCTGCTCCATGGGGAGTTTATATTGAAGTGCCTATCCCCAGTCCCTGAGCAACATAAGGTAGGTAGATCTCCTTAGCTTCTTGCCTTCTGGTGGTGAGCTGCTTTTGATTTTTAGGAGACAATGCTCAATGAACAAGGTATTCTGCAGGCATTGTTGTCTGTATGCTAAAAACAACACTTGCCTTGTGGAGAAGTCAAAGGTCCAAATGTGCCTCTAGCATGGCAGAAATAACTGAGGCTCCGGGCATGGTGAATCTGACCCTCCATCTTCACTTTTCACAGCTCCATGTTAATTGGAGAGGAGACACACTGCCAGCTCACTCTCGGGGGAGAAAAACGCAGGAACCAATTTGCAAAGCCATATAAATATGGAAGTAGGATTTTTTTTTGGCGTGGGAGGTGTTACCAGCACCACACATTACGGTTCCTTGGCTTTATCACATCGCAGGCTTTTACCGAGACATGAGTAAGTTCACTAAATAAGGAATATGAAAACAGCTTGTGAAATGGATTGAGTCATCAGAGAAAATCAGATGAAGTTCTGACACCAGGGCCTCAGTTGTAAAGTCCTACTTTGTTTTACCATTGCATTGTAAGCAATGGGATCATTTCAGGCTGTTTATTTCAGCTTCAGAATTCAAAGCACTCTGACATCCAAGTAAGGCGTACCAAATGACTTTGGTTTTCTATAAGCAGCTGTGGTGCATCCCTTTGCATCCTGCCTATGAACACTTGCAGGGAATGTAAAGATTACCAAGAGAAATAGCTTCTGTGGTTATAGCTGAAATGCTTAGCACTTCTTCCAGCTTTGTCTAGTTATTAAAGAGGATTTATTGCCCCTAGATATCCCTTTCAAGTGCTAGCTTGCTGCCTGTTATTTGTAGCTCCTGAGAATCCTATCAGGACCTGTTGTGCCAGGAGCTGTACAAGCACCAAACAAACCCAGAAAGCCAGAAGCACAAGACCAGGAGTGACTACCAATGGTAGATAGCAAGGGATGAAGAAGCTCAAAGCACTTACAGATAGCATTGCCCTAGGACTCTCATTTCTGTCAGGGATTTTTTGCATGCGCCAGAATAGGGCACGGGAGACCATGAGTGGAAGGTACTTCTAGAAAACAAGCACACACAGAGATCCACGGGACCTACTAGTCCCATAAACCATGGATTTATTTAGTATAAATCCTACAGCTACATGACACAGGGGTCCCTGCCTCAGCCCCAGCCCATGCTCATTGAAGTCACAACTAGATTTCAGGACAGGCAACACATAAAGGTGTCTCATGTGCTGGGACTGTTAGATACTCAGAAGTGACAGGAAAACTGATGACAACCTCCAACCCCTTTGGCATAACCATTTTTCCAGATTTCATTTTATTGCACTACTTATGATAGTAAAGTTGCTCACATGAGCAAGCATTCATTGGATCAGGCTTGAGTCTCCCAAGTGAAATAACAATGTAGGTTTTTATGGGCTCTCCTTTTTATGTGTGTGTGAATAATGGTTTATTTCTGTCATACAGATATTCCATTTCTGAGATTCCTTTGTAAAGCAGGCAGCTTTCGCTAGTGAGTCATCTTTCGTTATTAAATTGCCCATACATTGTGAGCTGCTTCCAGGCCCTGATCCAAAGCCTATTGCCTTCAAGTGGGGAGGACAGCTCCTGAATACAGTGGGCTTCGGATCAGGCCCTGGATGAATCTTTCCATTAAGACTTTATTTTAAGAAACAACTTGTTCTAATTGGAACTAAACTTGCTGCTGCATTAAAATGGAATATGAGGTCCACAGGACTCAAACTGGAACAACGGGTGTATCCTCTCTGCTCTAACGCCTCCAGTCATGTTCAGTCAAGTTAACTGGAAAATCAATTGACACGAATTCCAGCAGGCCCATTAACTGCCATCCGGCTGGGCCCCAAGGGGCTGGCCAAGATGAAGCAGATTTCTAACAGAGATGGAGCAGAACCATGCATGTTCATCACCTAGAGATGCTGTCAACCTGAGGTCTCCTTAGCAATGCCCACGTTGCCCTGAGTAATTACTGTGGCTAGCAGAGAGCCTGGGGGGTCAGGCAGCCTGGGATTAATTGTAGGCTCTGCCTCTGGCTTTCCAAGCAGTGATGCAGCTGCTCTGTGCACTCCTGCTGGCACAGTCACATTTGTCAAAAGCATAAAGGAAGTGAGTGAGACCTGGACTGACCAAGCTGGCCAGATGTACCCCTTGAGTAAATTGAAAAGGACTGTAGCAGCAAAACTGTGTTTTCCACAGGACAGCTTATTTCTCCTGCAGAGGATATTTCTGCTCTGCTGGTAAAAAAGTAGAGCTTTGCTGATGTGGCTTTGCTCACACAGGAAGCATTTTGCTGCTAGAGTAGACCTGAATTTCTCGCTAAATGTTTCTTTTAGGCTTATCCATATGTCTCTGCATCCTGCCTTGCATCAGGGCTAATGGTATTGATCTCATTCTGAGCAAGGCATAAAGCTTTTTTCTTACAATGCACATTAGACCCGTGGACAAAGGCTATCCTAAGCACAAAATCTCATTACCATGATGTATTTATCATACTGTGATGCCATATGTTCCATATTACAAGAGAGAGTTTGTTGTTGGTTTGTTTTTTTTTTTTTCTTCTTTCCCTCCAGGATATAATGTTTTACTTAGTTAAAACCAAACCCCATTGGGCAGCACTTTCAGACAGCCACCATGGGGTACAGCAGCTGCTCTGCCAGGAAGGAAGCAATGGGAGACCTGGGTGGGTGGCAAAAAATCTGTGTGCTACTGAGTGCTAAGCATTGACATGGTTCAGTTTACTAAATCCAGCTGTGAAGAGCAGCTGGTTTTCTGGCAGTCAGCATGACCTATGCAGGCGGATACACTTGAGAGAATTGATCAGGGGCCGCCAGGGGGACAAGGGAGAAGGGGAAGGTATGTTGTTCCCTGCACTAAATGCTAAAATGGCTCCTTGCACTTGTGATTACCAAATCCATCTGCAAAGAGCTTTTCTGAACTTGAATGTGACATCTGATGGGGATATGCCTCAGCCATGTGGCGGGGTGGGGGGGAAGCAGAAAGTTTCTGCATAACCAGCCACTGCCCTGGGGAAAGGTCACTGGGACAAATGGGGGATGTCTGCAGACCCCAGGAGAGGCTGCCAAAAGGCAGTGTTCCCATCTCCTTTCCTCTTCCCATTTCTTTCTCTTGAGGATCATCCTCACGAGGGAGCTGGGGACACCAGGGGAGGCAGCAGGTACATCAAGGGGAGATCACGTCGAAAAAGCAGCAGGACACTTCCTGGGAGGGCTGGAAAAGATAATGCCCATTATCTGGGCTGAAGTGTGAAAAGCGGCTCTGGTGAAGCCTGCCAGCTTGCCTGCGATAAGGATGTCCTGCTGCTCCTGGGCTCAGTCTGGGAAGAGCCTGGGACATGCTGAGTGCTAATGCGGAGAGAGGTCCCTGGGGTGGTGGTTTTAGTTGCCACGATAAAGCTGACAGTTATCTTTGCTTTCCTTTGATCTTCAAAGGGCAGGAGGAAATTTTACACTTAGGGGAGCCACCTGGTGTCAGGTGAAGTTCCTGCAGCTTGCCAAAGTCGGTCAGGCACCATAAGGTCAGCAGCTCACCTGTGTTAGTGTGAAAATGCCTTGCAGAAAGGAGCCTGCCTTTTCCTGTGGCTGGTTTTGGTGCCCTGGTTAGCAAATCACGTTTGTGGATTCAGAGACTGCAGAGCAGATGGATGGCTCAAAGAGGGAGTAAAATCCAAGCAATGTGATTCTGATGTATTTGTCAGTTTGGATGCATATTACTTTGTTGGATGGATGTGGTCAGCCAAAATCATGGTGTTTGTTACAATGAAATTACAAATTTACTGCATCCACCCCCTTCCAGAGTGCTAAAGAGGAATAGAAGTGGGAGGAAAGGGATTTTTCTGCATTTCAGGATGCTCTGTGGAAGGCAGATGTCCAGTCTGCCATCTCGGTCAAACATCATTTTGTCTGTACTGGCCACAATGACTGAGAAAGCTGCCCTGAAATGAAGCAGCCTGGGTCACGGGCCCACGTGGACTCTCTCTGTCCCTGGCCCTGTGACCTGGCTCACCACACACACCAAATGCAGACATTGAGAGATTTCTCTACATCCACCCACCAGTTTCCCCAGAGAGTCTCTGCGGCCCCTGGTTAGTCTGTGTCCTGGCACTGCTGGGAATGGGTTGCAAAATATCCCTTTGGTCAATGATATCATCCAACCAGCAACACCTCCAGGGCTGGGACAGTCACCGCTGCTTCCCCTTGGTCCCTCACCTACTTTTTTATAACAGCCAGGAATCAGTCTTTCTGTGGACACAGCTTCAGAGCAAGCACCCTGCGGATGGGATGTATATATTTATGTCTGCATGGCTCTCTTACTATCTGGATCATGTTTACTGCTTGCTTGAACATGAGGAGATTCTTTGGAAGTAAAATTGACTGTTGTTAGTTCACCTTCTGATCTCCCAAGCTCACACTGCTGTCTGAGCTGGCGATCTTTCACATGGAGTTTGGGATTAGGCAGGTCTTCAGAGACCACTCTGTCTCAGGATTTATCTTGATGGGAACCAGTTGATCCTGTCCTCCTTGGGCTGCCCCCGAGCTCTGCTGGTGGATGGGCAGGTGCTCCACTGGGGAGCACTGTGCAGACTCCCAAAGGTAGCCAGCCTCCTGCTTTGAGGCCCATGACCTGGTGCCAAATCAGACCCACTTCAAGGTAGCCTTCACCAAAGCCAAGGGGTTCTGTGGGCTGCCACTGGGTGCAAAAGTTCTATGGGCTCCAGGGTCCCTGATTCACTTCTCCTTCACTTCCAATCTGCCTGAAAAAAGACCAGGGGCGTTCTCCAGCCCTGCTGACCCCATAACCAACCCACTGCAGGGCCCTTCCCTTGTCTGGGGGTTAAAAAAGAAATGCCACAGAGCAATGTTTTCTTTCACAAACTGCCAAATGCAACAAAGCTCTTTGTTGCATCAGAGCAAAGAAAAACATAGATGGTTTCCACCCCTCTGCAGGATGCGGCCCCTTTCACCCCACAGCAGGAGCCAGCTTGGCCAACAGTGCCTGCCAGCAAAGCTCTTGGCTCAGCCCTGCCGCAGCACCCATGTCTGTAATTCATGTTGTGTGCATGCTGTGGCTTGGTTCAGAAAATTAGTGAAACAAGTGAAGTTAATTCAACCATAACCACATTTTATTCATAGAGAAGCTCGGCTGCAAGGTGATTCTGTAACATTGCTTTCCCTTAATAAACCTGCAGCAAATTAATTCTGAATAAATACACTGTTTTTAAAAGGAACCTTTTCCTATTGTTCATCTTACTCTGCTGTTTTACCCTGCCACTCTCTTCTTGACAAGCATGTTAGCTTTCTCAAAATGTGGTTGGATGAATGAGTTTACGGATCAATACTGAATAGTCAGCAATAATTATTTGCCTTTACATATTCAAAGGATCATGAAGATCAAGAGACATTTTTGAACATTATTTTTAAAAAGAAGCTGTTGACTGTTTTGGGTTGTTCAAAGTGCATAGAAACAAAGTCAGAAGAGAAGCAGCAAAAAAAAGACACTGACACTTTTCATGATCGGCAGAGCACTCACTGTGAGGAAATAACAGGAGAGCTTGGCAGGTCTCCTGTGGCCTGGCAGGACTTCCACCCCCAGCAGCTTACAAAACACACAGGGAAGAGCTAATGACCCACACATGACACCAGGCAATGGAGGCATATGGCTACCCACTGCCGGCTGCCTTGTGGCACTGGGCTGGCAGGAGCCAATGGACAGCTACTACTCTGCCCTCCTCCTCTGAAAGGAGCTGTGACCAGCAGCACAGAATCATTCCCAAATCACAGGAATAAGTGCTGTTATCACCACGGGTGGCACATTTGCACTTTGTATATAGATGCCTTTCTGCCTATTACCCCTTACAGTGTATGACTCCTACTATGGATGCAGGCAGGGAGCAGGAGCAGGGGTGTCCACTGCCTTATGAAACATTAGCACAAGAGACAAAAAAGAGCAAAAAAAGAGTCTGACAGTGGGAATGGGTACCCACTATTGCAACACATGGATCATTGACTAACGCTGTGCAGTCAGCATCTAAACCTGCAATTACCTCCACCTCTTATCAAAGCCTGTAGGCTTAGGGCTTTCTCTTTAAGTTTTTTCTTAACAGGCAGTTCACTGGCAAAGACACAGGCATTTCTGCAGGTTTTGTTGGGGGGTCAGACTCTTGCGTTGCAACACACATGGGTGACTACAGGGCTTGAGAGCAAAAGAACTTGGTACCTTTGCACAAGAAAATGATGTCTTGGAAAGGAAACCTGTATTGGGTCAGCTTGCGTGTTTTTCAGAATAAGTGTTCCTTGTTCCTTGCGAGCCTGGTGTGTTGAGCGGACTGAGACTGATGTGCATGCCCAGGTCTGTTGAGATAGGGCTGTTTTTTCTCATTCACCTGTTAGAATCCCCACTGCATTCAAAGATGAGAGAAAGCTGCACAATGGTCTTGCTGCCTTAGGATTTGGGCTTACATAGGTAGTTCAGAAGGAGAGGTATTCTTGGCTGCCTCAGTGTTATCCTGCTTGATCTTGGGGAAGACATTTTCTCACTGCCTTTGTTTCACAAGCTAAAATTACAATATCAGAATATCTGATTATGTGCTCAGAGTGCCATTAAACACTTATTTCTGCAGGATCTAAGTGTCAACCAAAGTACTGTTCTACGGCTCTCTCCTGACATTCTGCTGCGACACCAACAAGAAATGTCCCCAGCAGTGCTCTACCTCCCCTACTGACTTCAAGTGGTGAAGCACAAGTGGTTGATGTGATGAGCCCACTCATTTCTACAGTCATTTAAAAATGGCAGTAAATACCTTGGTGATTGCAGTCATTCATGAATGAAAGCAATCTATATGCATGTTGGTTCACAACTGAAAGTAGTAATAGAAGAGGTTAATAATACACTTAAAATGCCTTTTTTTTCCCCCACAATATGTTTAGCATGTTTTTTTTCTAAAAGAAATCTTACAATTTGAAAAGAGAAAAAAAAATACTACAGGCATGAAATCCCTTTTATATGTTCCTGTTAAGCTTCGTGAAAGAAATGCCTGACGTATTTTTATGCCAATGAAGCCTAGATGAATTAAAGCCATGTTCCCACTTTCTCCTTTCTAATGCTAATGTTTAATTCCAATGTATTTATAGAAAAACACTGCTTATGAAACAGGGCCATAGAATAAAGCTCTGCAGCACCTACTGAAGCAAGCTTCACTCCACGTGTAACGAACGAGCGCTGAGTGTATGTTTGCAGGTTCTGATTAAAGTGCACTGTCTTACTTGGTGCCAGCTTATTGCACTCCTACAGCCACAAGCAGCTTGACAGAACAAAGACGACATGCATCGCCCTTAGGTTGGGTGCATGTTTTCAGCATGGACTGCAAAACCAAAAGGATAACACAAAAATGTAATACCTTTTCCTCCCCACCCCTCCGCTCCCTCAAATACAGATCTCTCAGAGCTATGTGACAAAACCTGTATGCTGGGGCCTGTATTTGAAACACGCTTTGAAGATGATCATTTGCCACTTAATCCTCAATGAATACAGTTGCTATTTTTACAAGCATATCACAGTGGTGGGAGTGTTTGTTGGTTAAATACCCATGAAAGATGGTTTTATTCTTGTGAATAAATATAGTCTGACGTCTGTGCACATCCGTAAGCAAACACAAATCATCTCAAACTGCAGGAGTATGCTGTATATCCAAAGTCCTCAAGAAGGAATGAACACCTGGGGATAAAAACCATCCAAGCTTCTTATTTGTGCCTGTTCATAACACAGAGGGTGATGCATTGCTTGGTCCACCTCAGTAACAGCAAGCTGTTTGGGGCATCAGATATGGGCTGTGGGATCTCAGCTCTTAGAGCCTTGACTGGAGTCAGGGTTTTCAAGAGGACTTGGTGCATCCACAATAATGTCAGTGCAGCAGTCAAGAGAAAAGGCAAAAGTCTCCTCAGCTGATGGCCAAACTGATGAGTCTGAACGGAATCATTAGGGGCGGAAGATTAAGTTCAAGCTCCTGCAGTTTATGACTAAGTAAAAATATTTCTAAATCATAAAAGAAGGGTTGAACACATGACTCAAGGTATCCTGTACCTCAATTGGAAGACAAATTGGAATGAATTTTAGAAGCTGTCAATTTAAAAACATTTCTATGCCTATTACTGCCTGTAGAAACAGGGATGAGTAACACAGAGTGGTCCTTCCACTTGTGGTGTTTGCAGAAGAACGCTGCTATAGAGAAGATACCCCAGTTGTTTGTTGGGATGAAACCTTTGCTGAGTGTTTCAGCAGAGGTCAGACTGTGCTGCCTGCTGTGTGGTGCCAATGGAGTCCCATAACATAAAACATTATTGCTGTTCTGTCCTGCCCTAGTGCTTCACGAGCTGATTTTGGAAAGTTCGTCTAAAATGTGTTAATCTGTGCCATTTATTTACATGCAAATATTAACACAAAATTGGATGTAAATAGTTCTTTTAACCACATAGAATCACAAAATGGTTTGGGTTGGAAAGGACTTTAAAGACAAGACTCTGCCATGGGCAGGGACACCTCCCACCAAATCATGCCACCCAACGCTCTGTCCAACCTGGCCTTGAACACCACCAGCGATGGAGCATTTACCACTTCTTCGGGCAACCCATTCCAGTGCCTCCCCACCATCGCAGTAAAGAACTTCTTCCTTATATCTAACTTGAACTTCCCCCGTTTCAGTTTAAACCCATTCCCCCATTTCAGTTTAAACCCATTCCCCCTTGTCCTATGGCTACAATCCCTAATATGGGATTGCTTAAGTGTATTGTGAGAAAAAGCGGTGACTTTGACTACCCTCTCTTTTCTAAACATCTTTTTCTCCCCCACTGCAGTAAGTCCCCTTGGATGGGCTAGGCAACTGAGACCCAAAATACTGGCATCTGTAATTCACTTCACCTTTGAAAAAGTGAAGAGCAAATCCACAAAGCAGTCTCAGAAATATGTTGTGAGACTCATTTAAGGGTTTAAAATCCTTTGAAATCCTAAAATTTCAATTAATCAAAAAAGGTGATGAAGAAACCTTTTTGCCCCTCAAGTCCCAGTGAGGTGATCTATTTAAAAGTAAATGCAGAACAGGAGTTTCGAATTCTGAAAGTGTTTGTGGTACAATGACTGAAATCTTTAGTTTTTTAAGCAATTTAAAAGCTTTATGAAGAAACAATGAAGCATTTGTCGAAAGGTGGAGGTGAAATCTGTTATAAAAGCCTCTTGATGGGCTGCTAATAAAATCATTTCACTATATTGCAATTAAGAATGGTTGGGAGTGAGATTTTCCTATTGTGGCAAGAAAATAACTTATCCGCTATTATTCTAGGAGAGGTAGGAAGTAGACATTTGTGTTTAAGTCTACTCTTTATTAGAGCTAAGAGGATCAGGACAGGAATTCTACAACATGCAGAGAAATGCCAACTACAGCTGCATGTTTTACGGAGTACTGTCAACCTGAAGATTGTGTTTTCTCTGAGACACCAAGACCCCACTGTTGTCACAATAACACCTGAAATTACTGTAACTGAAGGAGATTAAAAGAAAATTAATGTTTCTCTTCCTTCGCTTTGCTTGTTTTGTATGTTTGACAGCTCCTTTCAGGAGCTGAATAGCAGCTCTCTGGGGGACAAAGGAGCGAGAACAGACTCAAGGGCTGGAGTTGGTATAGTGGGAATGAAGAGCAAAACCAGATGAAAATCAACTAAACCTGGAGGGTGGACTGGCACCCACACCTCAGGGCTGCGAACCCCAGGCCTGGTGGGCTGGCTGTGTGAGGGGACACGGTGGGGCCCGGCAGCAAGCCTGAACACCTCTTTCTAAATAGATTTATTTATTTCTGTGTCCTCGAATACAAGACGGGGTTTGAGATGGACCTTTCGGTTTCAGCTCACTGCCCTTCCACCTCAGGATCGGACTGCGCAGACGCCGCGCTCTTCACCCTGGCGTCCCCTGCCCCGGCACAGCAGCGCCCCCTGCAGGCCGGCGGCTGCGCGCCCCTCCGGCCCCGCCACTTTCCGCCTCTCCCCGCGCACTTGCCTTTGGCGCCCAACCCGCCCCTCAGGGGCAGAAACCACTTTTCACAGCTCCTTAGGGGAAACCCTGCTGCGAGAGGACACAATTGTCTGCCCTCACCGCTTCACAGCTCTTTCTAGAAAGGACAGTGAGGCACTTTAGGAGCTGAGAGAAAGGGAACTGCCTTTGGTTTTTTGCTGTGTTCCTTCTCCGGCGGAGCAGGGACGCGCTTTCTGCTCGTCATCTCCCCCTCCATCTAATGATGAATGGTTCGCGCCAGGTCGGGATGGGGGAGGCTTCGCCGCCATTTTGTTTGCGTGAGGGGTGAGCGGGGCACCGTGGTGGGGAGTCTGAGGGTCTGACAGGAGGCGGCGACCCGGGGTCGCGCCGAGTACTCGTACCGGGAAGAGGCGGTGAGGTCGGGTCGTGCGGTGGCAGGAGGTACCAGGGCGGGCGCCTCCGCCATCCGTCGGAGACATGTATATCAAACAGGTAAGCCGGCGGGGTCTAAGCCTCCCGCCTGTGCGGTGCGGCCCGGGCCTGTCTGGGTTAGTTTGACACTGCTTTGCGCGGTGCTTAGGGGTCTTCAACCTCGGCGGTAGCGGCAGAGCCGGGTTCTGGCCTGCAGCAGGAGGTCCTCTGGTTGATGGCTGGTCTGAAGGCCTTTGCTTGGTTTGCTGCTGTCCTGGGGGTCTGGACGGCAGTTCTTGCTGAGGTGAAGCACCCCCGGCCCAGTCGGGACAGTCCTGCTGTGTAGGCTGTGGGGTGCTCGGCCTCCCCCCGTGCCCGCTGCTAGCTTCAGTGAATGCAGGTGTGAAGTGGCGTTGGGGGAGGGCCTTGTAAGACTTGGCGGGCTTTGTGGGGCCCTTTGGACGGGGCAGCCCTGTCGTCCTGGCCGCGGCCTAAGGCCGGGAGGCTCCTACCAGTGTGGGGCTTATAGCCAAAGGGCTCTCCGAAGTCGTTTGGCGGCATTTTTCAGTCTTTCAGCTGTTAAAGTTGTGGCTTCTCTCTTTTTTTTTTGTTTCTTTTTTTTTTTTTTGTCTGTTTGTGGTTTCATTGAAGAAATGTGTCTGTGTTTTGGGCTTGAATTAAAACTGGTTCTGTCTGCACCTTTTGCCAGGAGAAACAGTTGCAGTTGTGATGGCTTAGGCCGCCGAGCACTGACCATATAACCTGTTAACATATTTTGTCTGTGATGAGCAATCTGCTGCTATCGTTAAGTTAGAAAGAAGGCCCTTGTCTGCACCTCTTTCAAACCGATTTTGAGATTGAGGCGATCATCAATGTTACTTCTGTAATATATTCTTGTATAGTGTACTATAGTTGGATTTTTATGGCTACTTTCATACCATTGCCTATGCATGGATTCTCATTTCTTAGTGTGCTTAAAATTGACCTGTCTTTCTGGCAGCCTACGACTCTATTAAGAAGAGTACTGTATCATGTTTGAAAGTGTGTGTTCTACATAAAAATCCAGTTTTCATCAACTGTTTGGCTGTCCCTGGAGTGTTTCAAATGCCTTTTGATCGTGTTTTAGTAAATCACTCTGTCATTGCAGATGCATGCATTGCATTAAAGTCTTTGAATAAGAATTCTTGTTTTTTAGGTTTGAATTGCACAAAAGTAGCAAGTAGTAGTGAAGATACATAGAATCAGAGTGAGGAGTCAGAACAGGAGAAATAAGTTTCATCTGGAAAAAAAGAAATTTAGTTGGCCAATAACCAGTACTGTTCAGGGAGCTATAGAAGATAGCGTAAGAAGGTGTGAACCTAAGAACGAAGCTGATAAGGGTGAATTTAGTTCTACCAGTATCCCTTATTTTGTTGTTTCCCAAAAGTCATTCCTGGAGTTAAAGTTTAAACTATTTAAGTCTTAATCTGAGGCCATACAAGGTAATAAAGAAGATACAAGGCTTTGGAATATGTAAGGTGGGCGAAGTGAGAAACAATCTAGAAAAAAACAGTCTCCCTGTATTGTAGCCTTTTGCCTGAGTAGAAGTTTGTGCTTCTATAGGAATACCCAAAAAATAATGACCTTATTGGGTTGGGTGTACCTTTGTGTAGAGGTTTTCAAATTCTTAAGAGAATAAAGGAGGTGAAATGTTCCATTCTGGATATTTTTAGGATACAGGTAAACTGTAAAAATACTAGACTATTTTCCCCCTGGAGATATGGTCAGTCAGGCAGCAGCATTGTTTGCCAAATGTGGCTAGTGTATGTTTGGTTGTGGTGGTTTTTTTTTTTTTTTTATTACTGTAATTATTTATTTTTTAAAAAAATCAGAGTAAGTGAATGTAGTTGCTGTGGCCTAGAGGCCTGGAGTTGGTGGCAAGACCTGAGTGAGATTTGGTGTTCCTCTCTTTCCTTTGAAAGCCACTGAGGCAGAGCTTACTATTGCTGCTATCATCTGGAGATGAGGCAGGCTGTTTAGAGGAGATGGGGTCTGTGTTCACAGCCACAGTGGCTGGGTAGTCTTCAGTTCATACATTGTCTTAAGCTTTTTGTAGTTTGTTCCATTAAATTCAGAAATCCTTAATGACTTCCAGTATGGGTGCTTTGAATTTAGATAGGTACATATATGAAATGAAAAATGTATCTTGCCCAAGCAGAGGGAGCACGGACAGTTGCAATTCAAAAAGGTTAAGATAAGGCAAGGTATTGGAGGAAGTTATGTTGGAAGACTGTTCCTTTTTCAAAATTGCTGTTGCTTAGATATGATGTTTGATGGTCAAGAATGAGTAGTTTTCTGCCTAACTATATTCTTTGCAAGATTGTTACTGGAATCTGAAGCTAAGAGGATTTGACAAGCCATACTGCCTGGGAAGAGAATGGCTCTGTGATGTCTGACTAAAAGTCTTTAAGGTTTATTTCATTTTGATTTTTATGAACTCCAGTGTTTGATTTGCTGTCTGACATGGCATTTTCATTTGGTATTAATGAGATGGTTTTAATCCACTAGCATAAACAGATGGTAAGAGGAGCTTTCTGTGATAATGGGCTGTCAAATGATGGGAGAAAGACTTAAGACCGAGAATAAATCAGGGCATTTTCTTCTCCCAGTCTTTTGTCTAGTGAACTTTATGGGCAGGCTTTTTTCCTCCCACTAATTCTATAGCATGCTACCAGTCCTGTGCCAGTAATTTGAAGGTACTTGTTTCTTAAGTTGCTCAGGTGTACAGTTGATGCAGGCTTTTGTAGTAGAGAGGGAAAGGCTTGCTTTAATGTGTACAGTATTACTTCTAGGCTTTTTGCTGGTTTGTATGTGCTTCTCAGGTACCAAGGATAATGCTCAGCTTCTGGAATATGAACTGTATTCGAAGATGTGAAAGAAAACAGAAAATGGAGATAGGACCATACACCTTTACAAACAAACCAAAGGCTAAATGATTTCATATTCTAAATTTCAGCAGTAACAAGTCTTTTGTAAGATGTTTTGCTGGCTTCCTAACAAGTAACTCTTAGTTCATGATAGTTGTCGTGGTGAAATATTGGCATTATTTGAACATTATCTTGCTTCTTTTGGGGAAGAGCTGGGTAAAGGACATAATGATGAAATGTTAGCTCTAGTCCTTTTGTAAGTGTTCTTGCTGAGAGATCTGCAAAGGTCAAAAGATTCCAGGTGGCTGATGTGTTAATAAGTAGAGCTGCTGTATAGTATTTTGGCTTTAATGTTTGGAAGAGGTTGCTTAATGCTTGAATGTATTTTCTGGATATTGGACCGTGTTGCTGCTAATGTAGCACACAAGTATTAGGGTGTTGTCATTCTGTACTTTCTATGTTCTTTGGCTCAGTAAACCTCACACTGTAATGGAAGAGTTGGAATTTGACATGCTCCTCCTAGTTTGCTGTGTGACTCCTGAAGTTAATTGTGTAGGTTTGTATTTGTCCATTTAGAAAGTGAATTCAGTGGAACCAAGATATTTTGCTTTTTCAACTTTTCCCTTTAAGTTGCTCATTAAAACAACATAAGATTGTATTGCGCATAAAATAACTAGAGTCTGGTGTAGTTATTACATTCTGCAATTGCTCTGCTTGGAAAGTTTGCAAATAGAATTCTCATGCTGTGTATGGATTGCATTATAAAAATCTATCCCTTTAGGGTAAGTGTTTGTTATATTGAGACTTTCTTTCCTGTATGTACTATTTGATACCAATACATTTCCTTGTGTAGTTAGTTGCAAAAAGACTCTTGAAACTTTCACTGTGCTTTGGCCTAGAAAAGTACCAGCATCTCTTGTAATGCGGGGACAAAAATATGTCCCTAAAGTGATTGTTAGATTAGGGGCAAGTTTTATGATACAAGTTGCTGGTGAGCTAGAAAGTGCGTGTGAGAAGGGTGGGGGAGATCAGTACAATTGACCGGAGATAGCCTGTAAAATCTTACAGTCTAAAACCTCAAAGCCAGAGAGAACTTTATTAAAGTAACTCTCTTCTCATTAGGTGATCATTCAGGGCTTTCGAAGCTACAGGGACCAAACCATTGTGGACCCATTCAGCTCAAAACACAATGTCATTGGTAAGTTTGATACTTTTAACATAACTGGGGCTGCAGTGTTCTTTCAGATAATGTTTACATCAAAGTCCTTTATAGTTTTTAATAATCTGCCTACATTTTTTTACTGTATTTTCTATTTCAGAAACTTCCTTACAGTTACCTGTAACATGTCACAAGGTATATTCCACTTACAAAGCAAAGTAATTGTACCATTTGCTTTTACTGTGGCAGTAGTATGTCTGACTCATCAGAAATTGAGTGAGGTCTGTCAGCTCCTTCATAAGTGCAGATCTGTCAGCTAGGCCCCCTTTAAGGGCTGTCCTTGCAGGAACAGCAGCATGGAATTTGTACAGGATTCTTTGTGTATGTGTGTGGAAGCATGATCATTTTTAACAAGCAAGCACACTGGCTACTATAAACTGCTGCAGAGAAGATGATTTTCTTTCTTCCAGCTTTGGAGGGATGAATTTCTGAAATGTGAACTGTTAAGAAGTGTAAGTTTGAAAGTGTAGCTTCATCAGTAACACCTAATCTGTCAATATGTTGTTGTTGACCAGTCTCAGGCCTCTTCCTTTTTTTTTGCCCATGGATGTCTTTTCCTGCCTTTTCATTTGCATTGACTTTTGTGATTGTGCAGCAGGTTTGAGACTAATGACACTACAGAAAACTGTCAGTTTTGGACATAAAAACTTAGTAGTCAGGGTTTATACTGAGAGTGTAAAAAAGTGGCTATGACTTGGATAGCATGTCCTATTCCATAATGTTACTTCAGTGGGAGCTAAATCTGTCCATGTATTTTTTTTTTTAAAAAGGTAAAAAAAAAAACCTGGCTTCATTATTTTTTGCCTTTCTAAAGACCTATAGCAATCCCAAGTATTTTTGGGGATGAGGTGAATCTAGAGGACATGAAGGCAAGAAGGGTTGAAAAGCCTGGGATGTTCATTACTGTTGGAAGGCAGACAGTTCAAACTAATCCAGTAGGTGCTGATCTTAAAGATAAGACACTGAAACACACCATGATTGCTGTATATAGTGTAATGCATTCTTCTTATGCCTTTGTTTTTTAAATAGAAATAGTACTACTTTCCTTTTTTTTTTTCCCAAACAAAACATTGCT
The DNA here is from genome assembly GCA_032466535.1 of Forpus xanthops. Lineage (NCBI taxonomy): Eukaryota > Metazoa > Chordata > Aves > Psittaciformes > Psittacidae > Forpus > Forpus xanthops. Next base: position 66,485 of record JASSUY010036452.1, read on the forward strand.
GAATCAGCTACCTGAAATTCATAAAAGGCATGTGATTTCATTTGGTTAAAGAATTGATGCAGTGCCCAGAAGAATTTGATTTAGGTCTACTGTTCTTACCTCACCAGGAGATCAGTATTAAAAAGAAAAGGATAGGAATAAGTAAGATTGGCTGTGGAATAGTGTTGGGAGTTTGTAAGTCACTGTAATGTGTTTGAGTGGGGAAACGGCTGTTCTCTTGTTCTCAGACACTAAGTAATCCACCTACTAAGTGTTCCTCATTCCCTTGAAATTTTTATTGACTGTTCTGTTCGTGAATATGTATATGCAGCGTTTAATGCATTAGTGTTAACCTATGTCAGCTTGAGGTTGTACTTTGTATTTAATTTTCAGTGGGAAGAAATGGATCTGGGAAAAGCAACTTCTTTTATGGTGAGCATGGATTTCTTAATATAATAGCATGGGGATGCTAATGCTACTAGGTTTCTCTGGTTTTGCCTGAAGTTGGTTAGCCAGATGTTGCTCCTCAACAAGGAGTGGCAGATTTGTAGTTATTTGACAGTGATTGAGGGCAGATATCAATACACTTGTCTGGTACTTACCTTCAGTTTTTTTCCCTGATATTTGGCCTCTTACTAAGGGCCTTCTAGGACTTGTAAATGACAAAATGTATTTACAGGAGGGGACTGATTCTTAAAGTCACCCCTCTTTGAAAGCTGATTGGGATATTTGCAGTTGCTTAAGACATTCTTAGTGGCTAGATTCTGAGCTGATACCATAGCAGGATGGCACAGCTTATACAACCTTTTAACGTAAAATTATGAGAGGGATTTTGTGGGGTTGGTGCATCAGTGGAGCAACAATGGTGCCAGTCAGAGGTGTTGGTAGCTTTGTGATGGTAATCTTTATAATTTGTTAAGTGTTAAGTATCTTAGCAAGATTTTTAGTCTGCGTGCTGTGTATTTGTAGAGGAAAGCTCATGAATTCCTACTTGTGTGGCATTGTTAAAGCTTATGCACTGAAACAGTTGCAGTGATGATGTTGAGACAGAGTAATTCTGGTGTGCAGCAGGCTGAGTGACAAAGTTAATTAAGTGGCATTGTAAGATATTAGCGGTGGCATGACTGTACTATACAGCAGGAAGACAGTATGTTTTGAGTTAAAGAAACTGCTGCATATCTCCCTGAAGGAAAGAATAAATCTTCTGTTTCTTTCCTATTTTATTGCAGCAATTCAGTTTGTCCTCAGTGATGAGTTTAGTCATCTTCGCCCAGAGCAGCGACTGGCTTTGTTACATGTAAGTGAAGCTGTATAACACCAAGACTAAAGAATAAGCTAATGCATTTGAATGTTACTACAAAAGTGATAAGTTGCTGGGCTGTGGCTGTTTGAAGCCAATTAATTTTGAAAGCATCCTTAAACATTTTTTGTTTCCCTTTGGCAAAAGAGAATTTATTACAAATACACTAAGCTGATAATGCATGCTGGTGAATGTGTAGCCGAGACTTTCAGAAATAAAAAATAGGTATTGGATCTTACATAGATGCTCTTGGCTCTCAAATCCTTGGGTGTAAAGGGGGCAGTGGGGTTGTCAGGGGAAAAAAAGGAGGTGAGTGAGCTCAAAATCCTTGAAGGTGGAAATTATCTAACCAGAATATCTCCTTCCTTAGGAAGGTACAGGCCCTCGTGTTATTTCAGCCTTTGTGGAAATTATTTTTGACAATTCGGACAACAGGCTGCCGGTAAGTTGAAAATGATGCTTGGGAAATAGACCCTAATTTCAGTCTCTCGCAATCTTAGGATTGCAGAAGTCTCTGTTACAATAACAGCTTTTATAGAATAGTAGAATGGTTTGGGTTGGAAAGGACTTTTAAGATTATTTAACTCAAATCCCCCCTGCCATGGGCAGGATGTCTCCCATGGCTCTGTTCTATCTGACCTTGGAACACTGCCGGGGATGGAGTATTTAACACTTCTTTGGGCAGCCTGTTCCAGTGTCTCAGTCAATTTTAGTAGAAAATGTCATGAATGTTCTGGATTAGTTGTACGAACTTACTGCAAGCAGTTTAATTTACTGGGTTTTGTTTCCTTAAGATTGATAAGGAAGAAGTGTCACTTCGCAGAGTCATTGGAGCCAAGAAGGACCAGTATTTCTTAGACAAGAAAATGGTGACGTAGGTACTTCTTTTTCTTAGCTGGATGCAACTAGTAGTATTCTTGTGAAATTCTTTAGTCAAACCAAGCACTTGCATCTCTGGCCTTAAATAAATTCAGCTGTATAATACTGAGTACTGGTAGTTTGACAGCAGAGACATCAGTCCTTGTGCAGTAGACAGCAGACTTTGAATTTACAGTTTAATCCAGTCATTAACATAATGTATAAGTGCTTATATAGTATTTCTGTCAGAGCTTTTTTTTTAAATAGAAGAGTTACCAGACTTCAGGTTGCTTCATATCCTATCCTTCCATGTGATATCTTTACCTGTGTTTGCTCCCCCTTTGCTTCAAGGTGCTTCTTTCTTAATCTCTCTAATGCTGTAGCATTTTTGATAGTTTCCATTTTTGTTCTCTCCTTCAATTTTTGAATTAAGTATTGTCAAGTAAAGGAGCTTCTTCAAACAGAGCATGCATTACATAAAGCGATTATAGCATGTGTTGGATAGTTGTGATACTGAATTTTTACAGCTGTTGCTTTAACCATGAGTGTTTTTAATAGTTTCACAATAACATTTCAGGAAAAATGATGTAATGAATCTTCTTGAAAGTGCTGGATTTTCTCGCAGTAACCCCTACTATATTGTCAAACAAGGAAAGGTAAGGTTCTTTTCACGAAGTGGAAGAAATCACTGTCAAGAATATCCTGTTTCCTTGATACTAAACTTAGTTCTATTATTACAGAATTAAACCAAACAAACCTAAATGCGTTTTAGTTTGAAGCAGTTCTTGTAGGTGCTGCTTTTGCAAATAGTAGCGTTTTAGGAGTCTGTCCTTTTTAAGGAAAAAAAAAAAGTTCTAATGTCTGTAATGTTGATTTTTAGGACAATGGCTTTTCTCATTGTTATCTTTGCAGTCATATGCTTTTCTGTATACTTGAATAAAAATCTTAATTTCTGTCACTGTTTCAGTGTAAATCCATAGATTTCTGGGCCTTTAGATGAGTCAGTAAAGTAATTGAAGAAAATTCTAAGAGGGTAAAAATACTGTCAGTGAAGAATGAATGGAAACACATCAGGAAATACCAAAAGTGAAAACACAGCAGGGTATGGGTTCTTCAAGACCCAAGTAGCTTACCCCAGGGCTTCAAAGAGAGCAAAGATCTGGAGACAGTGGATGCACAGGGTGGGACACCACAGAGACACTGATAACTGTCAGCTTCAAAAGATAACTGAAAGGCATACTTAAAAAGGGAATGAAGGACATTGAGGAGCACTTGATGGCAGAGATGCTGACCCAGCAGTACGGTCTCTCAGATGTTTATCAGGATAAATTTTACTGGTTAGCTGAACTTGTGTATTTGGAAAAAAATTTCAGCTGAAAGTCATCCGAATCTAGTGGGGATTGGTGCATGTGACTCTTACTGCCACAATACACATACTAGCTTTAATATAATAAAAATTAGAAGCAGTTACCTTCCTACAAAAGGATGCAACCACTGAAATTGTGATGAAGGGAAATGAGTTTTTTTAGTGGGTTTAATTGTATGACTGATTTAATGTTGGATTAATTAGTATTTCATGACCTGAATTATCCCAAGATTTATAACCCCTACGTTTTGGTGCGGCTTTGTGGAGGTGTTTAAACTATTTGGTTTCGTACCAGGACTTAAAAGCCCAAACATGAGTTTCTTCACACGTAGTTTTGAGTTGGTAGTGACTTCTACAGTGTACATTAACACTAGTATCCTGAGGTTTAGCAGTAATTGGTAGCATTTGAAGCCCAACAAAATTCATTGTAAGCAAAATAGTTGCCATCCTAAAGTAATTGTCTCTAAAGAAAAATAGTGTAGTATATGCTAGATATTTGAATCTTCCTTCCAAAACCTAGGGCAGGCAGGCACAGCAAGGAAAGTGCAGTCTTTGATCTCTTGTGGTTAGCCATATATCTACAGCAGGCTGTTGAAATCATTGATTTTTGAATTTTCAGATCAACCAGATGGCCACAGCTCCCGACTCTCAAAGACTGAAGTTACTAAGAGAAGTAGCTGGTACAAGAGTGTATGATGAGCGTAAAGAAGAGAGTATTTCACTAATGAAAGAAACAGGTAAAATTTGTTTAATAAATTAATGTTTTATGTCACAGTAATTCTGTTGGCTCAAAAGGTTTATGCCTTTTTCTGTAAAGCTAATTGCTAGATAAATTTTACTTGTGGTATGTTATCTGTAAAGGTTTAATAAGTGACTTTGTGCTCTTATTACTAAAACTTTTCAGCAGAGCTAATAGGGACATTTGTACTGTTCACAACTCACAAGTGATGCCACCTAGCAGTGATCCAAAAATCAGGATACTTACTGGTAGGCAAACACTGAAGTTTAGGTAATATAGTCTATAATAATTTTAAGTGTGTGAGCCAAGAGAGTATGCGCTTGCATACATGCTTCACATAACTAGTATTAAGAATTCTGCTGTTGGGATTTTTTTTTTGGAGAACTTCTGGACATGGGTTCTCCTTTTTAAATTTCATATCTGTTAACAAGTAATCATTGAAGGAGATTCAGTAGGTCTAAAGTCATCGGAGTGCATTACAGTTTTTAACTGAACTTCAATCTTGTCATCTTTTTTAAAGAGGGCAAGCGAGAAAAGATCAATGAATTGCTGAAGTACATTGAAGAGCGACTGCATACCCTGGAAGAGGAGAAAGAAGAGCTGGCTCAGTACCAGAAATGGGATAAAATGAGAAGAGCATTGGAATACACCATTTATAACCAAGAGCTGAATGAAACCCGAGCTAAGCTCGATGAGGTGAAGTAGCTTGTCTAATGTGAAATATAACATGAGCTGTTGATTTGCTTTTTGACACTTTTCTTTACCTTCCTTGGTAGAATCCTGCCAGTATTCTTCACTAATTTAACAAATTACATTCTTCCTGGATCTACTGCTAAGCCAGAATCTTGTTAATTAAGCTATTGGTGATATTTCCATACAGCTGTCTGCCAAACGAGAGACGAGTGGAGAGAAATCCAGGCAGCTGAGAGATGCACAGCAAGATGCTAGAGATAAAATGGAGGTAAGAATACTTCTAACAAGGGCTCTTCAGAGGTGTGTTTTACTTTGTGGGTTTTCTTGATGGTGGTGGAGATGGTCTAAAACCATGTTAAATTCTATTTTATGTTTTCTTCCCACTTCTAATGGATCTTGATCTGTTTAATAACAGTCTTGTGGGTTTTTTGTTGATCCTGAAGCGTGCATAACACACTACATACTTTGCCTAGGAAATAGAACGGCAAGTTCGAGAACTGAAGACAAAGATTTCGGCAATGAAAGAAGAGAAAGAACAACTTAGTGCTGAAAGACAGGAGCAGATTAAACAGAGGACTAAATTAGAGCTGAAGGCTAAAGACCTGCAGGATGAATTAGCTGGCAACAGTGAACAAAGAGTACGTAAAAGTTTTAAAATTCTACTGGCATGAGGTAGCATATTGTACATTTAAGATTTGGTTTTAGGCTGCTGCCTTTCATTATGTTCTAAGGTTTGCTGGACAGATGTTTTAGTTTTTATGATGTCCTTAATGTGCTTCTAGGGGATGTAAACATAGACTCCTATGTTATGATCCGTTATGTATCACCCTGCATGTTTCAAAATAAAATGTCTAGAATTTAGTTGCTCTTAAATGCTGCAAGGAGGGTTTTGTTTGTAGAAGTAATTTAAACATGGTTGTTTGGCCCATACAGACTTTCCTTGCTTACATAGGTTAGCTTTTTGAGAATGGTTTATTTCATCCCTCTTTACTGCCCTGAATAGAACTGAATTCATTTCAGTTACACACTGAAACAGTTGTAGCATCAGAGAAGCAGTGGCATCTCACAATTAAATTATTCTTTAGAAGTTTGAATAGTACAGTTCCTGATATTGCCTAACTTTAAATACTGCTTTGTTTGACTTTCAGAAAAGACTGTTAAAAGAGAGGCAAAAGCTCCTGGAGAAAATTGAGGAGAAGCAGAAAGAATTAGCAGAAACGGAGCCAAAATTCAACAGTGTAAAAGAAAGAGAAGAGAGGGGAATTGCTCGGTCTGTAGCATTCTACAGTGGGGAGTCAAAGCATTTTTTAAAGATACTGTCTGTACTATGCATACATGCTTTTAACTCAAAATTGTACTTATTGCCTGAGGATGGGGTAGCTATATGTACATATGATAGTCTGTGAAAAGCTGACTTAATGGTTACGGGGGAATGGTGTTGGTGAAATTAACTTTTAAGCTTCTGTAGGCTATTGTAGGCTTCCTGTTTTGTGAAGTCTTCTGGATAATTTTATGGTTTATAATGTGATCCTTTTGTTAATGATTTGGGGCTTAAATTTTAGAGCTTGGTTTGACATTTCTTGAAATCTCTTATGGTAATTCTTAATGTTTGCTCTTAAATTCTTGATTTCTCTATAATACAGCATGTCTTTCACTTCTCAAAACAGACTTGCACAGGCTACGCAGGAAAGAACAGATCTTTATGCAAAACAAGGTCGAGGAAGCCAGTTTACTTCCAAAGAAGAAAGGGATAAGTGGATAAAGAAAGAACTGAAGTCTTTAGATCAAGCCATCAATGACAAGAAGCGGCAGATTGCAGCTATACACAAGGATTTAGAGGATACAGAGGCAAACAAGGAGAAAAACTTGGAACAGTACAGTGTAAGTTGTCAGTGTTTTTGAAAGGTTAAATGCCCAATCTTATCTTGGACAGTGAAATTTTACTGCCTGTTTTATAAGGAATTTGAGAATTCCTGGTTGGATGTAATCTTTTACAGAGTGAAGACATCTGCAGGTAAATGCTAAGCTCCCTTTAGGACTGCATCCCACTACTCTGTATTGACTTTTTCTGGCATTTTCCCTGAAATGTGGTCTGTTTTGGTTGTTTTCACTTGTCTCTTAACTTTCCCTAAACAGATCTGTTAAACTGTGCTGCAGACATGGCACCTTTGCCTGACTGTGGCTGGTTAGAAGTTGCACCCCTGTCCTTGTTAGAAGATTCATCTGTCTTAAGTATTATCTGTGTAACATTTAGATGTGAATTTTTATTCAGAAACAGCTCTTGCACTGGAAATAGAATCATAGAATAGTTAGGGTTGGAAAGGACCTTAAGATTATCTAGTTCCAACCCCCCCCACCAAGGGCAGGGACACCTCCCACTAAACCATGACACTCAAGGCTATGTCCAGCCCGGCCTTGAACACCACCAGCGATGGAGCATTCACAACTTCCCTGGGCAATCCATTCCAGTGCCTCATCACCCTCAGAGTAAAGAATTTCTTCCTCATATCCAATCTGAACTTCCCCTGGTTAAGTTTGAACCCGTTCCCCCTTATCTTGTCACTACAATCCCTCATGATGAGTCCCTCCCCAGCATCCCTGTAGGCCCCCTTCAGATACTGGAAGGCTGCTATGAGATCTCCACGCAGCCTTCTCTTCTCCAGGCTGAACAGCCCTAACTTTCTCATCCTGTCTTCATAGGGGAGGTGCTCCAGTCCCCTGATAATCCTTGTGAGCCTCTTCTGGACTTGTTCCAACACTTCCATGTCCTTTTTATGTAGGGGACACCAGATCTGCACACAGTACTCCAAGTGAGGTCTCACAAGAGCAGAGTAGAGAGGTAGGATCACCTCCCTCGATCTGCTGGTCATGCTCCTTTTGATGCAGCCCAGGATACGGTTGGCTTTCTGGGCTGCAAGAGCACACTGCCAGCTCATGTTCATTTTCTCATTGACCAATACCCCCAACTTCTTCTCCTCAGGGCTACTCTGAATCTCTTTTCTGCCCAACCTGTAGCTGTGCCTGGGATTGCTCCGACCCAGGTGTAGGACCCTGCACTTGTCATGGTTAAACTTCGTCAGATTGGCATCAGCCCACCTCACAAGTGTGTCAAGGTCCCTCTGGATGCCATTCTTTCCCTCCAATGTATCAACCGAACCACACAGCTTGGTGTCATTGGCAAACTTGCTGAGGGTGCACTCAATCCCACTGTCCATGTCACTGACAGATGTTGAACAAGTTCGGTCCCAACACCGATCCCTGAGTTACACCACTCGTTACTGGTCTCCAGCTGGACATTGAGCGCAACTCTTTCTCAAAACGTATCTTAGTTTTCCTTTTCTGCATGAAGAAGGTTGACTTAGGCTGAGAGTTGTAGAGCTTTTGTTGTTCAAAGTGGAGGTGTCTTGTGTGAGAGCTTGGAAATTTATGTTGGAAAAACTTGGCTATGCTTTGAGAACACAGCTAGTCCTTCTGTATACAGATGGCTATGTAAACATCTGAGTGCTAGCCTTGAGCTGCTTGGAAAATGGCAAGTGTTAGAAAGGAAAGGATGTCTGTGCATTGGCTTAAACAGCATGCTGCTGACAGGAGCTGTGGTAAAGTACTGATTAGAATTTTGACTAACAGCAGTATGGCATGGTACACAAGACTAGTATACATGTTCCTATCACAAATGCTACTTTAGAGCATGGTTACAGTTATGTATGTGATAGTTACTGTTTGGAGTTAGTTCCTTACCATAACAGACATTTCCCTGTAAATAGCCGCAGGCACAGTTCAACTTAGTACCTGTCTTGCAGTCACTGTTCTACTGCTTCCTTACAAAGATACATTTATTCCTAGTGTTTTTTCAGTTTCTTATAAATTGTTTAAAACATTTATAGGAATTGTTTCTGAATTTTCAGTAGTAATTCAGTATTGAATAAAAGAAAGTTTGTGGGTTTTTTTTTTTTTTGGTTTTTTTTTTTTTTAGCAGAGTGAGTTGTAGCTTCATACTGTTCTCTTCTTTGTATTAGAAACTGGACCAGGATCTTAACGAAGTGAAGGCGCGTGTTGAAGAACTGGACAGAAAATACTATGAAGTGAAAAATAAAAAGGATGAACTACAGAGTGAAAGAAAGTTAGTAACTAATTGAAATATGTCTGAATCTCACTTAATGTGAAGGACCCCAACTGTGTAGTTGTTAACATGGCATGTAGGTATGTTTTTGAAATCTGGCCATGTATGAACTGCACTTCTCATTCCCCTTATATTAGCAAGCCTTTGAGAATAAGAAGAGTAAAAAAATATACTCGGACTTCATTCGCACTTAAAATGTTTTAATTTCTTCTGTTCTATAGTTATCTGTGGAGAGAAGAGAATGCAGAGCAACAAGCTCTCGCTGCAAAGCGAGAGGATTTAGAAAAGAAACAGCAGCTACTCAGAGCAGCAACAGGAAAGGTAATATCCCATGTGTTTGAGAATTCCTTCTGGAAGCTTTTCTTCTCAAAGGACAAGTCACAGTCATATCAGAAATGACAGCTATTTCTTTTGATTATGATCTTAATGTCATATTTAAGATGGACAAATTATATTTTTGAGTGGAATTTTTCAAACATTTGTAGCTCTAGAACTCCTTGGAAATTAGTTTTGTAAGGTCAAGGTCACTGAGGAGAGAGACAGAAAAGGGAAACATCTACTTCTGGTTTCTTTTTGCTTAAATAAAAAAATAAAAAGCCCTGAAAATGGTGGACTGAAATATTGAAGTGTCTTCTTTAGAGCTATGGGCTAGTTAGCAGAAACTTGACAGAAAGCAGGCTAGAATTTTGACAAAGGTAAAATGAACATTACTTCTACATCTCTTAATTGCAGTACAATAATGAATTGTATTTTAACAGGCCATTCTGAATGGGATAGACAGCATAAACAAAGTTTTGGAGCACTTTCGCCGAAAAGGCATAAACCAGCATGTTCTAAATGGCTATCATGGCATTGTGATGAATAACTTTGAATGTGAACCAGCTTTCTACACTTGTGTTGAAGTTACTGCAGGGAACAGGTAACTGTGCTCTTAAGTAAAACTTAAGTTAAAGCAGCTGCAGTGTGATAGTTACTGGTGCCAGTTGCTATTGAAAGCTTTATTCTTCTGAATTTGAGCTCTTGTCCATTTTTGGTTAAAGTGCCTTCTGTATAGCGGGATTGCACTGCTACTTCTTTGAGAAGAAACTAGGAAGAATTCTGCCGATTTAAAAATGAGTCTAGCTGTTCTTGATCTTGTCTAAAGAAAAACCCAATACCTAAACCAAAACAACACAAAGACCCTAAAAAAAGGCCCCAGACCCACACTCCTGACACTTCCCAGAAACTTCCCGGAAGGACGGATGGTGAGGCTGAGCCATATTGAATAAAATGGGTGGCATCCTGTACCCATTTTATTTACCCAATTCTACAGTAAGCAATGCTAATGTTTTAATGGTTAACAGTCAATAAGAATTATTTCACTTGCAGTAGAAAATCTCATGGATGTGGATGATCTCTTAACTGTCAACCTGCTATTTAAAAGCTATCTGAAAAGGTCTTGAGTGTCAGTGAGTCTGTGTGTAGTATGTGTTCCAGAAGTAAGTGTCTGTTGAGTGATCCATCACTTCCTGCAGTGCTTGACACTTCAAATTAATATAAATTGTCTTTTTGAGTGATCAGTCCCCTGTTTTAGTTCATGAGTAATCATACAAATTCTTGCTTTCATGAAATGTAGGTAGTGGCATAAGGGCAGGTAAGAGAACAGAGGTGACATGATCTTGCAGACTGTCACAAAGAAATGTTGACGCTACTGCAATTTGAAATGCTGTTCCTCTTCTAAAACATATATCTGCGTGAAAAAAGGTGTCTCTTCAAAGTACTTCATAGTCTTCTACATCTTCTTGTGCCCCATAGTTTACAGGAAGCAGTAACAAATTGTAGCTAAGCTTGCAAAAGAAAGGCAGCTTCTTTCAATCCCGTTGCTGCTAGTCCCAGTCATGCACTGAGAGATAGATGTGGTCTCTGTTGATTGTGTACAGAGGCATAAGATACAAACTCTCTAAATCCATGAAGAGAGGCATGTATTTTGTCTATTGGTGCAGAGTTTGTAGTGGAGCTAAAAAAGGCTGTGCACATAGGCTCTGTATGCCTACTGAACTGCTTTTGTGACTGGAGAGTGGAGTGTGAAATTCTTGGCTGATCCCATTTTAATGAAAGTGAATGGAGTGCATCCACTTACTTATTCTAAGGCACAGACTCTTACAGAAAATGGAATACAGCTTTATATTTGTTACTTGTTGGTACCTGTATGCTTCCTGTTCGGCAGAAATATATTAGTGCTTTCAGCAAATTAAAGTTTTGCTTATTTGTTGGGCTTCTTAATTAGGTTGTTTTATCACATTGTGGATTCTGATGAGGTCAGTACAAAGATCCTAATGGAATTTAACAAAATGAACCTTCCTGGAGAAGTTACTTTCCTCCCTCTGAACAAGCTAGATGTGAGAGATACTGCTTATCCTGAGACTAATGTGAGTGAGTCCCTTTCAAACCTTCCTGTACTTGAGAATTACAAAGCCTGCTTTTCGGAATTGTTTGTGTGAATTGCTTATTGCCCACCATTTGCTTTGCTGGTGAATGTCTACAATAAAATACTTCTAATTTATGCTTCTCAATATAAAAAATCCTCTGCAATAGAAAAATACTTTCTTATCAGGTGTTTGCTCTTTAAAGTTTAACTTCATCTTAATAAGTAAATAAATGATACTAAAAAGTGGTAGAATTTTATTATAGCCTCCTGCCATGGGCAAAAGCTAAAGAGCCATGTTAGGTGTTGCAATTATGGACAATTTCTCAGGGTTACTGAAAATGAGTTGGGTTTTTTTTAGATTTAAAAATGCATAAATAAACCTTCAGTGACAACTGTTTAAAAGTAGTCCTGAAATAATTCCAAGAAAATACCTGCTCTTGAAGTTTCAGCAGTGAGTTGTGTAAATGTTGGCTGCTTCTTCCAATATTCATGGTAGAATAAGATTTTTAAAATAGATTCCTTTTTTCCCCTCAGATAAATACAGGAAAAAAATAGAAAACAAGCATACTTGTGTGCTTTTTTTTGGAAGGGCTTTCCTAGGAAAACTGTGTTCATGTTTCTGTCCTGCCCTGTGCAGAAAGGAATAATTTCTTTAGCGGAAAGCATTTTTACTGCCAATTTATGATCCTTACTGAATTGTCTCAGTAGCAATTGATGGGATTGCTCAGTCCTCAAGTGAGATTCATGACACCCTCTTAGTTGACTTAAGGCTCAAGCCTACCATTAAACACTAAAATTGTCAAGTCTTGCACTTGATTTCCATAGAGTATTTGTGTTTCTTGGGAATGTTCAGTCAGTGTGTCATCCTTCTACCAACTGACAGCTGTTTTTTTCCTATGTGTCATTTACACTATTGTGTTTTTGAGTTCAGGGTTTGACATCTTGTATGTAAATAATGATACAGACAGCTCTAGAAGTCTTCATTTGAGAAGATTGACTGTGAAGCCAATTCAGTGAATATGCTATGCTAAACTTTCAGGCTAGAGTGTGTTCCATTTTTACTCTTGGTAGTAGATCCTTTTTTCCAGGGATCTCTTGAATAGTGATATATGAATTAGTTGCAATATGCGTGCTGTATTTGTATCGGTATGTTCTCATTAAAATCACTCTCATTTCAGGATGCCATTCCTATGATCAGTAAACTGAGATACAATCCAAGGTTTGACAAAGCTTTCAAGCATGTTTTTGGAAAGACTCTAATTTGTCGTAGCATGGAGGTGTCTACCCAGCTGGCCAGAGCTTTCACTATGGATTGTATTACTCTGGAAGGTAAATACTGCAATTTTATAAATTGTTTATTGTAAAAACACAATCCCTGAAATGTAAGGCTCATTAAACATGGTCTGTTAGTGTTGTCAAAATCAGGTTATTTTAAAAAACAGTGTGCTTACTGAGATGTGTAAGGATGCACTTGATAAAGTACATGCTTCATAGAATCTAGAATGGTTTGGGTTGGAAAAGACCTTAAGATATCTAGTTCCAACCCCCTGCCATGGACAGGGACACCTCACACTGGACCATTTCACCCAAGGGTCTGTCCAGCCTGGCCTTGAACACTGACAGGGATGGAGCATTCACCACTTTTTAAATACAGAATGTCTCCACAAGCTATCGAATTTTCTTATGATCTAAAATCAGTAGCTTTGTGTCTCCATCCTGAGAATTGTAAAGCAGATTAGGTTTGTATTAATCCAATTTGTTTTATCCAATTTAACAGGCATTTATTTCTGACAAACTCAAACTGGTGTTTAGGGTGTGAGTACACAGTCTTAATTACTGAGAAGTGCAAGGTGAATCCTCTGTACCAGACACATTTGTATGTTATGTTCTCTGAAGTAATCCATGTCCCTTGTCAGTTGCCCGGAGAGCAGATTCCCTGCAGGCTTATTGTTGTCTTTTTGTCTCAAAGTCAATATGAAAAACTTCCTAAGGATGCCTGAGGAGGAAATGATTAATTTTTCAGGGACAGCATACTCTACAAGCCGCAGATGCTGCTAATTACTCAGCTCCCTTGTTCCTCTCACAGAAGATGAGATTACTGTGTGATTTTTTTTTTTTTTTTTTTTTTTGTTTTTTTTTTTAATAACTGGTGGTGCTAGACATTTGCATTTTCCCCTTCATGGAAGTATTTTTTTTCCTTAAGCAGCATGGTTCCAGAAGGTGATTCAGAGCAAGCAAAAAAATTTAGGTAATGTGTAAAGGAGATCATAGAAATCTGTATTGGCCTTGAGAAAGGAAATGCACTTTAAACTGAATATAGAATCATAGAATGATTTGGGTTGGAAACGACCCTGAAGATCATCTAGTTCCAACCTGCCATGGGCAGGGACACTTCAGAACATGTCACCCAAGGCTCTGTCCAACCTGGCTTTGAATACTGCCAGGGATTTATCACTTCTTTGGACAACCTGTGCCAGTGCCTCACAGCCCTCAACGTAAGGACCTTCTTCCTTCTATCTAACCTGAACTTCCCCTGTTTAAGTTTGAACCCATTACCCCTTAGTCACTACAGTCCCTGATGAAGAGTCCCTCTCCAGCATTTGTAATTGCTGTAAACATGTGTGCAATTTCTGATACTTATGTGTTGCTTTTGTAGGCTAGTTGAAATGTTCTAGTTAATTGGAAGAGTTGTATTGTAGAAAGTACTCTGAACGTATGGCCTGTGTATAGCGTGCAGTTAATGGTCTGTTATGCTTTTAGGTGATCAGGTCAGCCATCGCGGTGCTTTGACTGGAGGTTACTACGACACCAGGAAGTCTCGCCTTGAATTGCAGAAAGATGTTAGAAAGGCAGAAGAAGAACTTGGTGAACTCGAAGCAAAACTCAATGAAAACTTACGCAGAAACATTGAAAATATCCTTTTGTTCTTGGGGAAAGCTTACATGACGACAAAGCTGCTGTTTTGCAGTAATAGATGAAAGAAAAGATACTAACTTTTGTTAGTGTTGTACGTTTGCTGTGGCATTTATTTTGACTGTTGCTTGTGTAGCCTAGTTCTGTATGGCACTGTGGGGATTTTCATAACAAAGAGGTGACAAAACAGAAACAATACCCCTAGTTTTGAAAAGTGGTGTACAACCAGTGAAGGTAACAGATTTTAAAGCACATCTGTTGCTTTTTAGATTAATGCAGCTAGTTAAGAAATTGCTTCTATACCACTGCTTAGTTTCTGTACCACTGCTGTCAACTTGCTGGTGAAACTTCCATTCTGGAAAACTTGACTGAAAAATAGTAATTGGAACATACCTTTTCCAATAGTTTACTTCAGAAAGTGTCTGGTACTGTAGACTTCAAGAAGAAAGGAACTTTAGTGATTTGTCCCTGTTTAAAATTTGATCTTGATCCTTAAAGCTTAAAGATGAGGTTAAACCCTACCGTATGAGGCTTTCTGTTCCTTTTAGGGTTTGTTGCAGTAAGTCTTATACCCAGATACCCTTGTTATCTGAATTAATTTTCACTGCTTCCTGTGACTCACACAATATTTTTAGTACTTGTGTCCTGAATTGGTGTGTTACACAGTCCGCTTGCACTGTGGGGAGAAGATGGAGTACATTATATTATAATTAAACTCTGAGCTGCATGACAGTTCAGTCTTTTCAGCATCTTTGTGCAAATATTCAAGTAACTGTCCCCTTTTGCTCTAACCCCTTTAATGCTACGTTGTCTATGAATTCTAGATATTGGATCTCAAAAGGATGAGGGAGGCCTATTCAATTTCTTCCTCCGTTATCCAGGTCATTCTGCCCCTTGAACTAAATTCTTTTTTTTTTTCTGACCTGCAGCAGTGCATTAGAGACGTTTTTGGGGCAGCAGATCAGCAGAACACTGAAGCCTGTGCTTAGATCTGCAGCTGATTAGCAAAACTTTAGAAGTATGTATGTACCTTGTTAAGTCAGTGGAAGAATGTCAAAATGGCCTGTTAAACATGAGTTAAGTGTACTGAACCTGCCAGCTGACTTTGAATGCACCAGCAATAATGAGGGCTTTTCACCCTTCTTGTTAGTCCACGTAGGCAATGTGCAGGACCCAGTTGGTGTTATCTACAATTACATATTTCAGTGTGGCATTTTCTCTTCCCTTAAGTATTTTCTAAACTACAGATGCATAAGCATATGGCTTTAAAAAAATCTGTGCAGAAAGTATTTTTAACGCTACTGCTGGTGTGAGTTGTACAGGTAGCATGTTTTTTGTAACTAGGAATTCAACTAGGAGCTTGAATTCCTGCTGACTGCAGTTAAATTCCCAAATTACCATAGTCCCTTTGATTTCAGTATAACACAGCTTTTAACAGGGACTGCTTTTCTGGAACTGAGAAATCTTTCTTGCTATCATGTAAGTCAAAATCTTTAGTAAGCTCTGAGTTTCCCTTCCAGGTTCAGATGTATCCCTGTGTTTTTCCTGGGTGCCACATTGTAAAATGAGCAACCAAATGAAGCTTTCCTTGTTTATTCTTGGTGTTGATGAGTTTTCTAGGTTACTTTTGCTGATGATTCTTGTTTTTTCCCATCCAACTCAATATTTTGGTTTTATGCTTGTTTTGATTGTTTTTTTATTTTGATGGCAGCTGAATGGGCCAAACAGTATCAATTGAAGGTACTAGTTAGATAAGACTTTAGCACAAGGACGGAGTTTTCCTTAGCCCGTGGTATGGATTAACAATGAGATTGACCAGCTAATGAACCAAATGCAGCAAATTGAAACACAACAGAGAAAGTTTAAAGCCTCTCGAGACAGTATTTTGTCAGAGATGAAAATGCTGAAGGAGAAAAGGCAGCAGTCTGAAAAGACCTTTATGCCTAAGGTATAGTGCATCATACAGAAAGCTGTTACTGCTTTTATACGTATTATTTCACTAAGATTACTGTTTAACTTGTCTTTGTTTCTGTTTAACGTCATAGTATGAAAAGATGACTAGAGACATGTCACCAAAATACATTTATGTAAACAGAAAATTCGTGTAAAATCGGAGATTACTCTGAGGAATAATTCCGTCTCGTATCTGTTCCGTAGCAACGCAGTTTGCAGAGCTTGGAAGCAAGTTTACATGCTATGGAGTCAACTAGAGAATCATTAAAAGCAGAACTGGGGACTGATTTGTTGTCTCAGCTCAGTCTTGAAGACCAGAAACGTGTGGATGCTCTTAATGATGAAATTCGCCAACTACAGCAAGTAAGGAAGTGAAAATGTCTTGCCATTAAATGTTGTACCTTTCTTTTCAATAAACTTATTTTTATCCTTTTGTATAAAAAGTCACGTATGAATATAGTGTAATCAGTGTTTCATCAGAAGTCATCATGTGTGTCTGGAGCTTACTCACCTGCAAAGTGTATTTTGCATGTTTTTCTCAAAGACTGGGTGAATTTTCCAAGCTGTGTTGTGTGAAAATTGTGGCTACTTATGTTAGAATCATTAGTTTCCTTGCTTTCTGGTCTTGGGACTTTACAAAAGTAAATGTTAGGTATCATCTGAGAGGATGATGAACAGATTGGGGAAGATAAAACAAAGCTGTTAAGCACCTGTGAGGTGAGGCAGAAATGAAGGTTTTGTCTGATATTTGTGGTGTTGGTGAAGTACTACTTAGATATAGGCTGTAAAGCTTTCCAGGCTTATGAATTGGATTCAGATGCTGATACAGTTTAAGAAACTTACTGATTTGTAGGGTTGACTTTTACACTAAACAACTGTACAAATACTTAACCGTTTGGTTCTTTTCTACCTTATAAAATTAGAATCAACAGTCCAAGGAACTATGTGATGTTTTGTGCAATTCTGTGCGAGAACAGTGTGAAGAAAGGGGTTTTTCTTGTCTTTATTTTTTAACAAGGAAAAAACGGGGTTTTAGGAGTGGGATAAGGCAGTTAATACTTTTTTATTTTCCCAGGAAAACAGACAGCTTTTGAACGAGAGGATTAAACTAGAAGGCATTATCACAAGAGTTGAAACATATCTCAATGAGAACCTGAGAAAACGCTTGGACCAAGTGGAACAAGTAAGGATTTTATCTTAAATGTGCTTTTGCAGTCTGTTTTATTGTTTATTTTCAGGCCTTTAACATGGTAATCATTTGATAAATAGTTGTTCATTACCCTGCATTAACAGTGGTGGGTTTTGCTTCCCTATGCACAAGCGGAATTCAATATTTTACTGAAATTTCAGTGCAGTATATTGGGCATGTGAATTTTTGTCACATCCCACTCTAAATATACAGCCTATATATAAACAGGACTATTGTCATGACAGATTGGTTTGAAAATAGAACTGTTTTTTAAAACTTCATTAAAATAGTTAATGCAGTTATTTGTAGAGTAGCAGAAGATAACTTGTTTGTCTGGCTTACACTTCTGTTTCCCCTCTGTGCTGAAGCTTGGTGGCATTTACTTTGTCCCATAGGAACTGAATGAGCTTCGAGAAACAGAAGGTGGCACAGTTCTTACTGCCACAACGTCGGAACTTGAGGCTATCAACAAGCGAGTGAAAGATACACTGGCACGGTCAGATGGTTGGTAGCATCATTTATTTTTCTTTAGAAAGAAAATTTTTCCGGGTTTTGAAAGTTCACACGTACCATATTTGAGTTTAGAAATAGACCCTAATATGAGATGTAATCATAGAATCATAGAGTAGTTAGGGTTGGAAAGGACCTTAAGATCATCTAGTTCCAACCCCCCTGCCATGGGCAGGGACACCTCCCACTAAACCATGCCACCCAAGGCTATATCCAACCCGGCCTTGAACACGGCCAGCGCTGGAGCATTCACAACTTCCCTGGGCAGCCCATTCCAGTGCCTCACCACCCTTACAGTAATCGTTAATTTCAAATGTGCTGTAGTAGTTACATAGCATATAGCAGATTTTTGGAACTTACTTCAATGAGACAAGATTTTATGCATGTCCTACATAAAAGCAAGTGTCCATAGATACACACTGTAATATCAATAACTATGTGTTGGTGATAACAGGCTTCTGATCATAGTACTTTTGAAGCAACCTTCATATAAGCATTATCTTTTATAGTTCTTGAATTTTGTCTAACCTCTCTAAACCCAGGTTGCTGTCAAATGGCGAATAGTGTCATCTGTATGACTCAGACTTCTTCGCTCCTCTTTCTAGACTTCAGCAATATAACTTTGTACTTTTGTCAGGATTTTTTTTTAAGCCATGTATATGTCTGGTGAAAAAGAGAAAGGAGTTTGGAGCTTTCTGTCTTACTTTGTACTCCTTAGTATTTTTCTTTAGGTTATCTTTTTGTTTTATAAATACTTGACTGGATAATTGCTGATTTCATGCAGGCATGTAAGACTTACCGCTTTGGGTTTTGTGCTCTCACCCAATATCTCAGATCTGGATAATTCCATTGACAAAACAGAAGCAGGAATTAAAGAGCTCCAGAAAAGCATGGAACGCTGGAAGAACATGGAAAAGGAGCATATGGATGCCATTAACCATGATACAAAAGAACTTGAGAAAATGACTAACAGGCAAGGCATGCTCCTCAAGAAGAAAGAGGAATGCATGAAGAAAATACGAGAGTTGGGTTCACTTCCACAAGAGGCTTTTGAAAAATATCAGACGTTAAGTTTAAAACAGGTAACAAGTATACTTGGTTTCATAACCTGAAATATTACATACATCTTGAATGTCAAATGTGGCTAGAGCTGCAAATTATTTTGATGCTTCAATGTTTTCCATTTACAGTTATTCCGCAAACTGGAGCAGTGTAATACAGAACTGAAGAAATACAGTCATGTGAATAAAAAAGCTTTAGATCAGTTTGTGAATTTCTCAGAGCAGAAGGAAAAATTGATAAAAAGACAGGAGGAACTGGACAGGGGCTACAAATCCATCATGGAACTAATGAATGTCCTTGAGCTCAGGAAATACGAGGCTATTCAGCTGACTTTCAAACAGGTAACAAAATGGCAACAACTGTAAAGATGCTGGGGCTGAAATCAAATTGTCCCATTATGTAGCAGCAGATATTCTGGTGTCCTCAACATAAAAAGGACATGGAAGTGTTGGAACAAGTCCAGAGGAGAGCCACGAGGATTATCAGGGGACTGGAGCACCTCCCCTATGAAGATAGGGTGAGAAAGTTGGGGCTGTTGAGCCTGGAGAAGAGAAGGCTGCATGGAGACCTCATAGCAGCCTTCCAATATCTGAAG